>CM076578.1:1337762046-1337984210 GCA_034641835.2 Pinus albicaulis
TAAGAAAAGTCATTTCCAACTTGGCATGATTGGGTAAATAATTATATTAAAAAGGTACAAGATAATGTCCTAAAATTAAATAAATCCAACTTGCCATGATTGAATAAATAAGAAAAGTCATTTCCAACTTGGCATGATTGGGTAAATAATTATATTAAAAAGGTACAAGATAATGTCCTAAAATTAAATAAATCCAACTTGCCATGATTGAATAAATAAGAAAAGTCATTTCCAACTTGCCATGATTGGGTAAATAATTATATTAAAAAGGGCACAAGATCATGTCTTAGATTTAAATAAATCAACATAAAAAGTTCTAGAAGAAGCCTTTTGGCAATTTGAAAGGTTCAAGGTATTCGTTGAATACCTACATTTACTCACCATAGTTATTGTGATTCCCCTTCAAATACGAAGTTTAACAATGGATGGGACATGGACATGTTGATACATGAATATGCTCTATCATGATAAAGTGGTTAAATGTCAATAAACTCATTCCTTAAAATAATTTTAAGATTAACGATGCTGTTAGGTTACTCTGTCGATATTTGGAAGTTCTCGAAATGGCCTATGAATGGTGTTGAACGTTAGGGATATTTGGAAGTTCTCGAAATGGCCTATGAATGGCGTTGAACGTTAGGTATATTTAGAAGGCCGTCAAGGTTAAAAATGTTGAGATTTTCTGTTTTGAATAGAATAGGAAAAATCTCAGTAGGTGACAAAAATTAGGAAATTGTTGCTAGATTAACTCCAGTTTGTTGGGAGGGAGTTAATGCTAGCTAAATTTGAGTTGAGAACTGTTAGATTCTCCTCCTATATAATAGATAGCCATACGAATGTTTTTGAGAGAGTGTGTGTGAATTGTAATCTCCTGTTTGAATTAATAAGATTGCCATTGCCCTGTTGTGTGGACGTAGCCCAGGAGGTTTGGGTGAACCACGGTAAAAAACACTGTGTCTTATGTGCTTGATTAAATCTGGTGTGTGTTAATTGTTTAATGGTTTCCGCTGTGATTATTCCAACAATTGGTATCAGAGCTTTGTTGGAGGCGTCATGTGAACCTGAAGAAGCTGCGTGGAGAACCTCTGTCCGCCTGCGTGTTGAAGGAGCGCAGCGGTGGAGTGGCTTGGAGGTGCGTATGCTGTCTGCGTGACTGCGCTGAATAAACCTGCGTATTGCTGGGGGTGCGTTGAACTGTGTTAAGGACCTGCGTGCTGGAGGTGGAGCGGTTGGGCTGCGTATTGCTGGGGTTGAGCGCTGGCTGCGTGGAACATTGCTGGTGCTGGTTCTTACCTGCGTGGAGGAAGTGCGTAATGCTGAATATTGCTGCCTGGTGCGTTGAACGCCGTGAGATATGTGCTCCGGGCTGCTCCGTTGACCGGGGACTGAGCACAGTTTGAAACAAACGAAACCGGAAGCGTGGCGCTGCTGAGCCATCTGCGTGGAGAAGTCCGTATGCCTTTGAACGCTGATAGTGTTTATAACGCTGGTTTTTTAAAAAGGCGCGTTCAACGAATGGTTCAGTCGACTTGCAGTGTTTATTACGCAGGTTCGTATGGCATTTTTTATTGAAAGCATTTCATAAAGTCGACGATTGCAACTGGAGGCTCGTATGCCAATTTTTTTTTAAAAGCCAGTTTGATACTTTGACAAAAAGTCAATTTCTATTTTTTATGACGCTGGTGTGAAAAAACCAGGGAGTCGTTTATTCAATGCCGTGAATGCTATTGGGAGTCGTTTTTTATTTTCGACTTTGCAGTTTAAAAAAAAAAGGTCAAACGTTCAAATTATGCTACGGTCAAACATTTTTTGAGGTCGATTTGAAGTTTTCTAAAGAAAAGAAAAGTCGATTATTTGAAGTTCATTTGAAGTGTTTTAAATCGACTTGAAGTGGAGCATGCAGTGCCAAATAAATCGATTTGGGATTTTGTAAATCGATTTGGGATTATGGAAGTTTTAAAAATCGATATTAAGGGTGGCCAATTAGAATAATCGATTTTTTGAAATCCATATGCCACTTTATGCCATCGGTTTTTGAAGTTTTAATATGCCACTTTAATATATGGTAATTCTTTTTAAAAAGTGCATATGTTAAATCGATATGTAGAATCGATATGAGTGGTGGACTTTTAAATAGATTTTATTTAAAAGGTTGAGTGGTGAGGTTTTATAATATTGATTTGAGTGGTGGATTTTTTAAAAATCGATATGTAAAGAATTTTGAAAAATAAGGTGAAGTATAAGGTGGGCTTTTATGCCATTATATTTAAAAGGGTGAAGTATAAGGTGCACTTTTGTAAAAGTGTTTTTTGTTGAATACCATTTGGATATGGTATGAAAGAAAGGTGAAGGTTTTTTTTTTTTAAAAAGGCAGTGAGAGGCACTTAAAGGAAAGGAGGCAAGGCAATTTTTTTTTAAGGCATTTTTTAATTAAAAGGGGCATTCTTTATTTTGAAAATTGGTTCTGGAGATTACTGTGTTTTTTTCTGAAACAAGATGACGAAAACTCAAAGTGTCCGTTTTGAGAACGATGTGCTTGGAGCCTTGTTGTCTGAGGCTGAGGAGACGAGGAAGAAGTCGAATGCAGACACCTCTACATCAGAGGTAATGATGGCCAGAGGTCGCTCGAGAGAGAGACACTCCGGGGGAAAGCATAGCGACTCTCGTTCAAAGTCTAAAGGAAAGAAGACAAAGGTGAAGTGCTGGCATTGTGGGAAAGTTGGACACCTGAAGAAGGACTGCTGGAAGCGACAGCATCAAACTTCTAAAGCAGATTCTTCGACAGAGAAGAAGGAGGCAAATGCGACAGATACAGGTTCGGCATCTGGTTCAGGTATGAGCGACGAAGTATTATCTGTTAATATGTCAAATCATGATCAACATTGGTTGTTAGATTCCGGTGCATCAAACCACATGTGTATTCATAAAGAATGGTTTAAGACGTATAGATCTGTTGATGATGGCGTCGTGTACATGGGTAATGATGTAACATGTAATATTGTTGGGATGGGAAGTATACAACTGCAAATGTTTGATGGCACAACTAGAATATTAACAGATGTGAGACATGTTCCAGACTTAAGAAAAAATCTAATTTCACTGGGTGCACTTGACACGAATGGATATAAAACTGTAATTCAAGGTGGAGTTATGAAAATCTATAAAGGTATTTTACTAGTAATGAAAGCTAAGAAAATAGGAAATATGTTTCAGTTAGAAGGAAGAACAGGGTCAGTTCATGTGTCTACGGTGTCTGAACATGACAGTAGTTCCATTCGTCTATGGCATCAAAGGTTGGGCCATATGAGCGAAAGAGGGTTAAAGATTTTGGCTGATCGCAAGTTACTTCCTAATCTAAAGTCTGGAAAGTTAGATTTCTGTAAGCATTGCTTGTTTGGAAAACAAAGTAAACAAAAATTTAAAACAGGCAAACATACTAGTAAAGGCATACTTGATTATATTCATTCAGATGTTTGGGGACCAGCCCCTACAGCGTCATATGGTGGCTCGTCATATTTTGTGTCGTTCATTGATGATTTTTCTAGGAAAGTGTGGGTCTACATGTTGAAAAGGAAGTCTGATGTTTTTTCAGTTTTCAAGCAGTTTAGAGCATTGGTAGAACAATAAAGTGTTTAAGAACTGACAATGGTGGTGAGTTTACTTCCAAGGAGTTTGACAGCTATTGCAAGGATGCAGGGATCGAGAGACATAAGACCACGGTTTATACTCCTCAGCAAAATGGAGTTGCTGAACGCATGAACAAGACTCTTCTAGAGAGAGCAAGGAGTATGCTGAGTAACGCTGGTTTGCAGAAGGAGTTGTGGACAGAAGCGGTGGCAACAGCTTGTTATGTGATAAACCGATCTCCATCGACGGCGATAGACTGCAAGATTCCGCAAGAGGTATGGAAAGGACACCCTTGTGATTGTTCTAAACTCAGAGTGTTTGGTTGTGATGCATATGCTCTAGTGCCTAAACATCAGCGAACTAAGTTAGATCCAAAGTCTAAAAGGTATATCTTTGTTGGGTATGGTGTTGGAACAAAGGGATATAGATTGTGGGATCCTACTACCCGCAAAATCATCATCAACACAGATGTAAAGTTTGATGAATCCTCTCTTGTACAGTTAGATGTAGATAGAAAATTGAAACAGGATGATGTATTTGATTTTCAGCACATTCAGTTTGACAGCACTTCTAATGATAGTCATGATGACCATAGTTCAGATACTAGTCATGAACAGGTTTCAGAACATGAACAGGGTTCAGGTTTAGATCATGAACAGGTCTCAGATACTGGTCGGCAAGAAGTTCCTACAGGTGGTAGTCAGCCAATCGAGGAAGCACCAGAAACAGCCTTAAGGAGGTCGACAAGAATCAAACGGCCACCGAGAAGGTATGATGATTATGTTACTTCAGTTGCTTTGATCACTAACGACAATGAACCTCTGTGCTATCAGGAAGAAATAGAAGGTTCGAATAGTGACAAGTGGAAAGCAGCCATGAAGGACGAAATGATGGCCTTGAGTAAGAACGGCACGTGGGATCTGGTTGAGCTTCCGAAAGACAAGAAAACTGTGGGGTGTAAATGGGTTTACAAGCTGAAACGGGGTGTGAATGATACGGAGGACAGGTACAAAGCGCGGCTGGTTGCAAAAGGGTTTTCTCAGAAAGCAGGCATAGACTTTCATGAGATTTTTTCACCAGTTGTTAAAATTGTTTCAATTCGAATTGTGTTAGCTTTAGTTGCTTTGTTTGATTTAGAGTTACAACAACTAGATGTTAAGACTGCTTTTCTACATGGAGATCTAGATGAGGAAATTTATATGGAACAACCGGAAGGGTTTGTTCAGCATCGGAATGAGAAATTTGTCTGCAGGCTCAAGAAGTCATTATATGGCCTGAAGCAGTCGCCTCGGCAGTGGTATAAGAAGTTAGATTCTTTCATGTTGAGTCAGAAATATGTTAGAAGTGAATATGATCATTGTGTGTATTTCAAGCAATTGAAAAATGGCATGTTCATTATCTTAGTGTTGTATGTTGACGATATGCTTTTAGCAAGCAAAAGCATTGATGAAATCAACAAGTTGAAGACTCAGATGGCAAGGACATTCGATATGAAAGATCTAGGAGCAGCAAGACAGATTTTGGGCATGGAGATTTTCAGAGACAGGAGCAATGGTAAGTTGTGGCTATCACAACAGAAGTATGTTGAGAAGATACTTTTGAGGTTTGGTATGAATAATGTGAAGCCTGTTTCAGTCCCTTACGCTTCCCATTTCAAGCTTTCTTCGGGTTTATGTCCTAATACAGATGAAGAAAAGGATTATATGTCTCGAATTCCATATGCTAATGTAGTAGGATGTTTGATGTATGCGATGGTTTGTGCTCGACCAGATATTTCACATGCAGTTGGGGTTGTCAGCAGGTACATGGCAAATCCGGGTAAAGAACACTGGTCAGCAGTGAAATGGGTGCTTCGGTACTTGAGAGGCACAAGTGATTATTGTATCACTTACAATAAGAGTAGTGAATTTGTTTGCGGATATGTTGATTCCGATTTTGCAGGTGATTTGGATAAGAGAAGGTCGACTTCAGGGTACGTCTTTACTCTTGCAGGTGGAGCTATCAGCTGGATGTAAAAGCTACAGAACATTGTTGCTTTATCCACTACTGAAGCAGAATACGTTGCTGCTTCGCATGCTTGCAAAGAGGCGGTTTGGTTGAAAGGTTTGCTTGGTGAATTTGGTAGGTTGCAGGACAACATCAAGTTACTTTGTGATAGTCAAAGTGCAATACATTTGGCTAAGAATCCGGCCTATCATAGTAAATCGAAGCATATTCCGATTAAGTACCATTTTGTAAGACAGGTTATCACTGAAAGGGGAGTCTCTCTTGAAAAGGTGCATACAAAGGAGAACTGTGCAGACATGTTCACGAAACCAGTTTTGTTAGAGAAGCTGCATTGGTGTTTGGCTTCTCTTGGCTTGCAGAAAAGATAAATAATAAAGAACAGGGCATCAGGCTAATTGTTGTCAAGGTGGAGATTGTTGAGATTTTCTGTTTTGAATAGAATAGGAAAAATCTCAGTAGGTGACAAAAATTAGGAAATTGTTGCTAGATTAACTCCAGTTTGTTGGGAGGGAGTTAATGCTAGCTAAATTTGAGTTGAGAACTGTTAGATTCTCCTCCTATATAACAGATAGCCATACGAATGTTTTTGAGAGAGTGTGTGTGAATTGTAATCTCCTGTTTGAATTAATAAGATTGCCATTGCCCTGTTGTGTGGACGTAGCCCAGGAGGTTTGGGTGAACCACGGTAAAAAACACTGTGTCTTATGTGCTTGATTAAATCTGCTGTGTGTTAATTGTTTAATGGTTTCCGCTGTGATTATTCCAACAAAAAAATATTCCAACGGTCAGCGCATCTCTTTCCCATCGTCATGTGGCCGGCGAGAGGCATGCATCATGGACATAGATGCATACCATAACAACAGACCATAACAACCATGACCCATGCGATGTGCCCCTCATGAATCAGAGTCACGTGCCTTGAGTCATACATTGTCGATATATCAACATCACCTAGCTCACTCTGAATGTCAGGCGTGTCAATCCAAGCAACACCATATATAGTAAGCTATATGATATTAAATGATTATAATTACACAACAAGATCTCAAAAGTAAACTTCAAAAAACAAAAATTAAAATATAAGAAAATAATTTATTTTTCTTTATCAGCCTACCATTATAATATAAGTTGTTAATTAACATTATAATATATGTTGTTAATTTTTAGTCAATATCTGGGGCAGGAATAATAATATAAATATGTTTCAAGCAACAAACATCATAATAATTATCAAATTTCACTTCAAAGATACTAATACTAAGGTAGGGAATTTTTGCTAGAACCTTGATCCGTCAAACATGTGTCACCAATGTGCTTCAACACTATTTAGTGTAGCACAATGTTACTCTATTCAAATTACATTTTTTTTTAGATAGGGAACAACAATCTCCCTAAGTATATGTAACAACTCGTAAGTCACATATACCAAAAACTCATGACTTTCGTAAGGACTAAGGCGTCCAGCATTGGGGGCGTCTATCTCTCTAACTTGATCATGACAGCCAATAGACAACCCTACCCCCACCAGTTTTGAACCTGTGACCTCGCAAGAAAAATCACAAGTTTTTAATCATTAAGCCCACTTCACAACAAATTATAATCTCTATATTAAAAATTACTTAACATAATATCATAACCCCATAACCCCTAGTAAATCTTATTGTCACATAATTTTAGCTGACATCATCCATACATCAGTGGCAGCGACACATGTGAAGAATTGACATAATCATCACAAATGCACAATTTCAATGAAACGTCCCTTCGGTCTTCTTCTTCCACTACATCCCACCAAACAAAAGTCGGTGATTTAATTTGAAGGAGTCTTTTGTTCGAGGAAATGGAAGTTGATGGGATAGCTCCCTCCGGCGACCCCCGCGACTTTCTGGGTAGGAGGTGGACCTCACCCAACTCGGACAGCGGATGGCGACAGCATCCCAACTCGTTTCTGGTGGACCCCGCGCCCCTTCCTCCGCCACCTCTCTCCCTCCACGCCGCTCCTCTCCCATCCACTCCCCTCGCACGGAGAAATTTGAAATTTAAATTTCAACTATTCACGCAGGTAAATAGTCTGAACGCATTTTCTAAGCCAAGGTGATTGTCGCTGTCGCTTCCACTTCCGAAACCCTTAACATGAATGGTGCAGTGTTTATAATTTGTCTAGTCTGGTTCTGGTTTATAATATGAATGTGCAGGTAAATAATTTATTATTTTACCTTAATCACATTATAGAGGCTATTACCAATGAAAAGAATTAGTGCCCTATTTACAAAGCGTCCCTCCTCACAATAAACAGAGAATTTAATTTTGATTAGTACCCTAATCACATTAAGAAAATTCTGTGTTTGATGTTCGAGCGTCTCTTCAGGCCAAAGATGGAGAATTTTGATTTTGATTATTACCCTTTATCACATTAGAGAGGCTATACAATTCAAATAATTCAGTGTATCCTGTATAAAGTCTCTCCAAACAAAAATAGAGAATTTGACTTCCAGATGATTTTGACTTTCTAGACAAAGCTGTGGAAATTTTGATTTTGAGACGATTTTGTATTTCCATTGTACAGACAATAAACAGAGAGATTGATTTTGATATGTTTTGACTTTGATTTTTGCTAGTTACTTTCATACAGGGAGCTTGGAGGAGGTTTGTAGTGGCACTTAAAAAGGCTTACATGTTTGCAGTGAGCCCTTGCAAGTCAAAAATGTATTTGACAAATTAAAAAACTTGATTCTGAGCTCGTGAAACTTCGGCATTATATGCAACTCATAACTCAGGGATACAAGTTACGTGGACTTAGAATGTAAAAATGGTGTAGATGTTGAGGTAAAGACTCCAGCCCTCTCAAAGCAACTGATGTTAA
This sequence comes from Pinus albicaulis, assembly GCA_034641835.2. Taxonomy (NCBI): domain Eukaryota; kingdom Viridiplantae; phylum Streptophyta; class Pinopsida; order Pinales; family Pinaceae; genus Pinus; species Pinus albicaulis. The sequence goes on from CM076578.1 coordinate 1,337,770,544, forward strand.
AACAATATTGCTAGAAATAGCCTTCAATGTAAATGACCTTAATCATCCTGTAATGTGGTTCCTGTAAAATGTACTTCTTTTAATTCAAATATATCTAGGTAAATTCTAAGCCCAAATTCCTTTTTAAATCTTCAATGTAAATGGCCCTAGTCATTCTGTGATGTGGCTTCCCTCTTGAGCAAATTTCTCTTCCAATCCCTTCAAGGATTGGAAGAACCCAAAGAGGTGAATTTCAGTCTCCCAAGAAAATTTATCTTTGCCTAACATCCCTTTCAGGGAGTGTCAAACACAAAAGAGGTAAATTTTTGTTTTCCTACCATCTCCTTGAGGGAGTGTCAGAAGAAAAAATATTTAGATTGTATAAAAAGAAACAAAAAAAAATCTCTTTGAATAATCAGGTTGGGGAATCACAGGGTAGTATTCCTTGAGATGTCGCCAGCTTTAAACAATATGATACAAATGTTGATGAGAAGGGGTTGGATAGAAATTAAAGAGGAAAAGGAAAGACACTCACTGAGAACTGTACAACCCTATCATTTTTATTTGTCAAAAAAAATCATTTTCATTTTGAAAAAACATGCATAACTTTTAGGTTTTGGAGTGCCTAGTTATAACTATAGCAAATTTGATGTACATCATGTGTTTTAGTAAAATATTCATTTAGTTGTTCACATTGTACATTATGGAAAGGAAAAAGAAATGCAAATTAATATAAATATAAATAATTGAATTCATAACTGATATTTTTTAACCATTTTTATTTATATAAATATGTACCACTTTGACAAAATTCTCAATAACATATTATATATTTTCAGAAGTGTTTTTTTCTTGTATTATAGAAGTGTATAATTCAATTAAAATGGAGTAGAATAAATGAGTTCATTATTTTGGAATTATTTTTCCCCAAAAATATATAATATCGAAAAAAAATATTTATTTTTAGAAATTTGATAAATTCTAGATCTTGATGCCTATATAGTTGTTCTACAACTGTGGTTAGATGTGACATATTAACACTCTGCTAGATCATGATTTGAGATATGCCAATGCATCCACATAAGCATATGATGTAAAGAAGCCATAAATGATTAACATGTATCTGAACAAGATGAATTATTTCTTAAGCAAAACATAAAATTTAAAACATTCTTTCAATTCAAACTTAAACTTTTACGAGTGCTCGTGGCAGCAGAAATATAGTGATCTTAAAATAATAGGTCAGTTTTACAATCCCAAAATGTAAAACCTTGGGCATCCTTATTTAGGGTAAATCAATAGCTCCCATGGGATTTCAAAACATCAAATCCAAAGCTACCCATATGACAATTTGTCCCTCAAGGAAATGGTAAAGCAAGGGCAATAAAACATTATCAGTGTCACATTTTACTTAAATTATGTTTGAGAAGAAAACATTGTGCAACAAGAGTGACAATGAATGTTAGTTTATGACCATATAACAAAGTGAACTGCACTAATATTGTATGTTGAATGGTTTCTATGTGATATAGTTTTCTGTATGTTTGGTAGTTTATATAATACTAGCCATTTTTTATGTATGCTCCAGTTTCATTTAACAAACTTATACCCTTTCCATTACAATGTTCATCACGCATGTAATCTAATCCTATTATTTCCTGATGAATTCAAAAAGACATATCCATGAGCCTCAAGAGACATGCCATACTCAGAAAATTACCTAACAATCTAACAAGTATATCTGCTAGTAGAATTTTTTATCATAATATGATTTCACTAGAGTGAGAATCATTATCAACTTCTAAATAATTATCATTACAATCTTCACACATGTATTATGTTGGAACATCCTCTAAATCTGAATTATCAACACATATGGTGTGCTACCAAACCTCACAATTATCGTAGGCAATCATTCTCTCTCCATCGTCCTCCCTTGTGCCACATGGGCAATCAACAGTCCATACCTGTGTGCCTCTCTCTACTGTGTACTTGGAAATATCACCATAGCAATGACCTTGAACAGTAACAACACTCTCTGGCGAAGTGTGTTTCTCGAGGATACAAATCCTATAGGCGCTGGAAAATCATTTTTCAGCACCTATAGGAAGCGTTAGAAAATCATTTTCCAACACCTACAGGATTTTTATCATAAGTTAAAACTATTTATCTATTTTTTAAGATTCCGAGAATATAATTATTAAAGAAAAAAAATAGATGATATATGCCATGTGATAGGTAAGCATACCAATAATGTCAAATCAATGAGACAAGTAGGCATCCAATTAGTGAAACAAAAAACAGATGACATATTCCATGTGATTGAGTTTGTTTCACTCTGTTGTCACTGTAATGTCAAATCAAAGAGACAAGTAAAAGCATCCAACTAGTGAAACCCAAAAAAATGACATATGTCATGTGATTGTGTTTTTTCACTCTATTGTCACTTGATTCATATGATACAGTCATTGTTTCATGTGTAAATTGTTATAAGGCTTAAATTTTCCCTTGATTCATATGCAAAAGAAATTTTTATCAACTTTAGATGGCCTTCTGACTCCTGGAAAAGGGGAATCATTACATTGATCTAATTGTTCTCCAAACACCTCCATAGTTGTTATGTTGGCTAACCGTGCAATTTTCAATTCTGACTACCCTAGGCTTCTAATTGAGGAGACGTTAAATGACAAGTTTGTGGAGTACATTATCCATGTCTTTCATCACAATTATCTTTTGTATAGGGCTTTAAATGAAACATTTGTAGAAATATGTAACAAAAGAGTTGCAGGAAACACAAGTGAAGAATTCCTAGTCATGCTCTGTGACATGATGCTTAAAAATGGTGGTAGTAGTGAAAAATCAAGTTCTGATGAGATTGAGGGTATTCTAGAGAATGTTACTATATTTATCAAATATGTGAATGATAAAGATCTGTTTGGGGAATTCTATTAAAGAAAGCTAGTTGGTCGACTACTGTATGGTAAAAGTACAGATAATGCTCATGAGTTGAGCATGTTGTCAAAACTGAAGAAACAATTTGGTAATCAATTGACATCAAAGATGGAGAGTATTGTTAAAGATTTGTTATAGGTAGAGGTTAACAAAGCTAGATTCAAGGCATACCTGACTAATAATCCAAATATCCATCCTGGAATAGAGTTGGATGTCAGAGTATTTAATTTCACATTTTGGCCACCTTTCAAATATTCTGAACCTAGTTTGCCTTCGGAGATTATTAAATTTCTGGACACATTCAAAGAGTTTTACTCTACATATTCTCAACATCGATATCTTAGATGGCTATATTCCACAGGGACTTGTAATTTCATTGGCAAGTTTCAAACTGAGCAAATAGAAATGATAGTAACACCATATTATACAATTTTATTTTTATTGTTTAACAACTCCCAAGAGTTGAGTTATTCAGACATCAAAGCTGGATTGAATTTTAAAAATGAGGATCTTGTTACGTTGTTGCATACACTTGTATTTTCCAAGTATAAAATTTTGCTCAAGGAGCCTGATACAAAAGAAATATCTCTTAGTGACAGTTTTGAAATCAATTACATTTATACAAATAGAAAAGGCAAGATTAAGATCCTACTCTCAACCAAAGATAAAAAAGAGAAGAAAAGGTCATTGAGAACATTGATAAGAACAAATATCACAAATTTTTTGCCTTAATAGTCCACATCATGAAGAGAAAAAAATATTTGCATTATGAACAACTAATGAACGAATGCATCGAGCAACATGAAGGGATGTTCGAGAAAATTGTAAAAGTATTTAAAAAAAGTATTGAAGATTTGATTACAAGGCACTACTTAGAAAGAGAAGAGAAAATTTTCAATATATTAAAATATATTCCTTGAAAACAAGTCAATCTGGATGATCTCCAATGGTGGCACATAACTATTATCATCTTTCCCTTGATTCATATGCTTTTTCACTCTATTGTCACTTTATTCATATGATAACAATCATTTTTTCATGTGTAAACTATTACAAGGCTTAAATTTTCCCTTGATTCATATGAAAAATATTTTTTTATTAGATTTAGATGGCCTTCTAACTCGTGGAAAAGGGGAGTTGTTCCATCTATCTAATTGTCTTCCAAACACCTCCATACTTGTTATGTTGGATAACCGTGAAACTTTCAATTCAGACTACCCTTGGCTTCTAATTGAGGAGACATTAAATGAAATCCAAATAAAATTTGAAATTATTTATATTGGCAAACATTTTGATAAGTTGCAAAGGAAATTTGAAATCAAAATTTCGGGTTATGCTCCTTTGAATATGGAGGTCTTTGCATTGTTTGCTGATTTGGATAGAGCATCACAATTAAAGGCAGAGAATTCAGATTCAGATGATGATGATGATGAACATGGTAAAGTAATTTATCGACAGTGGAGTGTTATGATGGCTGTAGACGGGGAGGATGGTAGATACCTTTCATGTTGGAAATGTTTGTCAAAACGTCAAATGGAGGAATTTGTAGCGGCTAAATGTAGAAAATTCCTTAGGTTGAAGCAACTTGCAGAAACAAACCAAGAGAGAAATAAAGGAATATTAAGAGAAATATTTGCAAATAGAGAAGAGGAAAGCACTGATGTGTTTTTATTTTTTGGTTTTGCAGAAGAGGAGGTAGCTCAACAGATATTTTTCTCGCTTCTTATCTTCATCTCCGTGGATGATGACATAGAAATAAGTATTGAGTTTTGGGGTTGTAAAATGGATGGGGATGGGTTGTTATTGAGTCCACTGTCAATGTATTCTGATGTTAGGAGATGGGACACCATGGTGAAATAATATCAGTGTTATTTTCATTGATATTATAATTTGTCCTCTGTATTGTACTATTATGATTTTTATTGTTGGGTATCCAGCAGGAGCATATGCTTACAAGGTTACAAGTGTTTTCTAGATGGCATAGATGAATAAAAATTGATTACCCTGATGTTCTCTGATAAGATCTTAAAACCAGAGCATTACAACCCTTTTCAAAGTTGTAACAAAATTTGACAAAGATTAAGAGGACAAGCTCCTTAAACCAAAATATTCACCAAATATTATAATTATATTGCAAACATTTCCATATTGTAATAGATACTTATATTTCTAGTACTCTAGTAAGTATTTGCATTCAAATCTACAAACGGTCATGCAGTTGCATGCATTTTTTATTCTGACTACCCTTGTGGATGTTAGGTATGCCTAGACCTCGATTCAAACAATGTTGTTGATAGTTTTGGTTGTGTTATTATTGTGTGATATAACCCAATATAATATATTTTACTTGGTGGTTTTTTGCAGTACCTTGGAGCTCTCCATTTTAGTTAGGTTTTGGCAAAAACTGTGACCTAGAACCTGGTAGATGCAGAAGAAAAGATGGCAAAAAGTGGCGTTGCTCCAAGGATGCATTTCCTGATTTAAAATACTGTGAAAGCCACATGCACAAAGGCATAAATTGTTCAAGAAGGCATGTGGAAACACCCACCTCACACTCCTCATCCCTTAGTCTCTCAAGCGCTAGTGCTTGTAATAATAGCATTTCATCGATCACAAACAATACACAGTCACATGTACCCTTCGCAACCCCTTATTCCACCTCTCGGATTGCAAGAGCAGGAATAGTACCACCATCTTCTGGTGCCAACAAAAACATCAACAACAACAACCAATTCAATATTGATGCAGGATCTTATTCAATCCCTAAAAAATAGTACAAGTATATTATTGCCATATCCACAACAAAAATCCATGCAATGCTACTTAGTTTAGTGGATCAATATACAGGTATATTGCTTTATCTATAACTAACATCCTTAGACTTAGTTTTGTTGTTCAATATCATTGATTCTTTCATAGGAACCCTAAGAGCTTATTGGAGAGCTATATAAAATTTATTTAGAGTACTTATTTCTTTAGACTGGCATTGGAAAATTTCTTGTTTGACTTTATTAGGTATATGAAATGAGACATCAATGAGCATTTTTTATTCTCCACTGAAGTTTCTGGAACATCTAGAGGTCTGAGGATCGATTCCCAATCAATGCTCAGTTCATCTGTGGACAGTGGATGACATTCCTTGATGCCCTCAAAAGTGAGCCCATTTAGTTCCCAGTCTAGCTTCCCTACTGATGCTGCTACAAAACAACAACATTACTTTTTAACCAGCAGTTTTGGAGGTGTGCAAGATCAGCCCGTGAGTGTTAAAATTGAACAACAACCTCTGAGACATTTTCTTGATGAGTGGCCAAGATCAAGGGATTCATCTACTCTTTCATGACTGAATTGGATGAGCAGAGATCTAATAGCAGTGTAGAAATTTGAATAACTGATATGTTATCCACCGAGATTCTCCTGATCACACACTATTTTAGCTTCATGAATAATACAAAATCTCTTCTACCATTGATCATCACATGTGGAAATAAAATCAATTGCATGCACACATTAAAGCCATAAAAATTCACACATATAAACACAGTATTTCATGGGAAAGCTTAAAGCTGAAAACCCCCAACTATCTGTATATTATACATGTCATGGAGATCATGTAACAATCATAGTACAAAGCTCTTTACAAGCTCTCATGCACTACCTCCCATGCTACACACTATCAAGCTAGATCTAGCAAAACTCATGCTCCAACCTTTAGCCACTTGATAGCCAACCTCAATTGTGTGTTTCAATGCTATGGGATGGCCTCTTTATATAGATAAACCACCTGGATTGAACTTCACAATCCTCATTGATTACTCCACCTATCTGTGTGTTGCAAATAGCAACAGTGTAGTCACAACCGATAGTTAACATGCTCTTTCACCTATTTCTGCACTGGTCTCCACTGAAACTGTCCATGCACTGAAGTTAACTGATGTATTCTTTAGTTGATTTATGAGTATTTAATTAGTGAATTAATTAATAATTAATTCACACCACTCTCACTAATTGTATCTATTAGTTAACTTGGATACAAAATGCTCAACTATGTTTAGATTAATTAAACTGAATACAACTCCACTAACTTCCTCAATCAACTCCACCAAACTCTGTCACATGAGTTCTAACTGAAGTCTTCAAGAGAATAAGATAATGTTTATAGTCCAAATATTATTAAGAGCTAATAATATTCGACTTCCATATTTTTAGGAGAGGTACTAAAAATAGCTCTTCACCTCTTCGACCTAAAAATAGAGTCCCATCTATTTTTACTTCAACATGACACATACTCCAGAATCTCATACATGCAATCCCCCAACCATGTCTCCAGGTCGAAAATAGAGATAGTCTAAAAACAGACGCCCGACAAAATCAAAGGGCGGTGGTCCCCACCTAGTTTAGGTGATCACTTTCCAACCAGATCGTGAAAGATGTTTCGTGAGGCCTCCTTCATCATTTTGCTGCTATTTTCAACACTCCCTCTCAACAAGGACTGAATTTTGCATGCGACATGCAACTCCATGAATCGCCTCACAACCCCACAAGCGCCATGTGTAACCTGGCGGCGGTGCGACATGCAACTCCATGCATTCGCCATGCACCCTTGTGTGCTATGTAAAACTTCATGGCGACCATGCAGTCCGCGCACCGCCTTCCGGCACCTCTGAAACTGAATAGGCTCCAAACAACTCAATCAGTCTTGATGCATCTAGCATCTATCATCAAAGTCTTCAACTTCTGCTTGGCCAACTGCACATGTCATCAGGAACTACTGCGCTGTTGAACTCTTGCACCCATGCACTCTTGCACTTGCTGTCAACTCTGATCCGCGCTCCAGTATCCGACACCGTCACTTTGATCTGCCTGCATCACTCCAACTGATCTTGCTACTGCTGCGCTGTGGGCACCTCGTAGCCAGGTTCAATCCATGAGATCCACACCATCTCATGAATCTGCCCAGAAATCTCCTCTTGGGATCAATCATGCATGTCGCCCCACCTCATACCTGGTGGTATAGCTGCATGCACTCCCTCTGCCCGTCTGGCACGAAATTTCTCTGCATGAGTGGTCTCTACCACTCCATGATCCTCTTGTGGCTGCTCCACATCCCGAGATTCACTATCACCTGCATGCAAAACTTGCTCCCTCTCAAGCATCAGTTGCATGTCTTTCTCGCCTGCATGCAACACTTGCTCCCTCTCAAGCTTCAGTTGCATGTCTTCCTTGCACTTCCCATCAGCAGGAAGCTCTGTAGACATCCCATCTACTTCAATACCTGCATGCAAAACTTGCTCCCTCTCAAGCATCAGTTGCATGCCTTTCATGCACTTCCCATCAGCAGGAAGCTCCGTAGACATCCCATCTACTCCAAGTCTGTAGAGATTCTTTGCCCGAATCCCAACCTTCTTGACTTGTCCTCACGCTGCATGTTGAGAGGCTCCCTTCAACCACCAAGTCACTAACCTTTGCTTTTCTCCTCAAAGCTTTTCATGCATCTTTTACCTCAGTGCATGTAGATTCTTGGCTCGCGCACATTGCAATTGTCCCACCATCGCAAAATTTTCTAACAAAAGAGCTGATTTTAAATCGATGATATCTCCCTCATCCGAGCTCCGATTCGACCGATTTTTTTTTTTTCAATTTGGGTATTTTTTCGCAAGGAATCCAAATATGCTATTTGTTTCTGAAAATATTTCACCAAAAAATTTCAGATATTCCCTACAAACTCGCGCACCCAAAAATTCTCGCTCTCATTCCATGTAGAAAATTATATACAATATGCATGTATATTTCCGGCTTTCTCCATCTTTATGTTTCTTGAGTTTATCCTCAAACTCAACCGCTTCAATGCTTTGCAATTGCTCCAATGATCAATATCGCTCTGATACCATGTAGAAAATCTTTTAACACAGCTCCGATACCATGTAGAAATTTGAATAACTGATATGTTATCCACCGAGATTCTCCTGATCACACACTATTTTAGCTTCATGCATAATACAGAATCTCTTCTACCATCGATCATCACATGCGGAAATAAAATCAATTGCATGCACACATTAAAACCATAAAAATTCACACATATGAACACAGTATTTCATGGGAAAGCTTAAAGCTGAAAACCCCCAACTATCTGTATATTATATATGTCATGGAGATCATGTAACAATCATAGTACAAATCTCTTTGCAAGCTCTCATGCACTACCTCCCTTGCTACACACTATCAAGCTAGATCTAGCAAAACTCATGCTCCAACCTTTAGCCACTTGATAGCCAACCTCAATTGCGTGTTTCAATGCTATGGGATGGTGTCTTTTTATATATAAACCACCTAGATTGAACTGCACAATCCTCATTGATTACTCCACCTATCTATGTGTTACAAAATCTCTTCTACCATTGATCATCACATGCGGAAATAAAATCAATTGCATGCACACATTAAAGCCATAAAAATTCACACATATGAACACAGTATTTCATGGGAAAGCTTAAAGCTGAAAACCCCCAACTATCTGTATATTATACATGTCATGGAGATCATGTAACAATCATAGTACAAAGCTCTTTGCAAGCTCTCATGCACTACCTCCCTTGCTTCACACTATCAAGCTAGATCTAGCAAAACTCATGCTCCAACCTTTAGCCACTTGATAGCCAACCTCACTTGCATGTTTCAATGCTATGGGATGGTCTCTTTATATAGATAAACCACCTGGATTGAACTGCGCAATCCTCATTGATTACTCCACCTATCTGTGTGTTGCAAATAGCAACAGTGTAGTCACAACCGATAGTTAACCTACTCTTTCACCTATTTCTGCACTGGTCTCCACTGAAACTGTCCATGCACTGAAGTTAATTGATGTATTCTTTAGTTGATTTATGAGTATTTAATTAGTGAATTAATTAATAATTAATTCACACCACTCTCACTAATTGTATCTATTAGTTAACTTGGATACAAAATGCTCAACTATGTTTAGATTAATTAAACTGAATACAACTCCACTAACTTCCTCAATCAACTCCACCAAACTCTGTCACATGAGTTCTAACTGAAGTCTTCAAGAGAATAAGATAATGTTTATAGTCCAAATATTATTAAGAGCTAATAATATTCGACTTCCATATTTTTAGGAGAGGCAGTCTAAAAATAGCCTTTGACCTCTTTGACCTAAAAAATAGAGTCCCATCTATTTTTACCAACATGACACATACTCCAAGAATCTCATACCTGCAATCCCTGAACCATGCTCCATATGTCTAAAAATAGACATAGTCTAAAAATAGATTTTTCCGACAAAAATCACATGTGTGGTCCCCACCTAGTTTAGGTGATCACTTTCCAACTAGGATCAGGAAAGATGTTTCAGGAGGCCTCCTTCACTGTTTCTTGTTGCCATTTTCAACAAGCAGCTCCTCCACTACCCAACTCTCCATTTCTATTCCAATCACCTCTTCAGATTTCTCAAGATTCTCCATTTCTCGTTCTCCTACTCGTGGCTGCAAGTAAGTATTAGTTCCTTTTCTGTGATACAATCCATTATTCCCAACCATCATGTCAAACCCTAACAATACTTTCTATCTATATTAAAAAGCTCCCAAGTATTCACAAATCACTTCTCACAAGTGGAGATTTGAACTCTTTCCTAAACTATTTGGTTCTTACTGGTCTGCAATAGTTTCTACAATATAGTTTCCATTGATTGTATTAGATAAATATTAGATTTTAAACATTTCCAAAAGCTCATCATGTACATAAACTTTTGAACATTGGCAAGGATATTTTTATTCAGTTATTTTTAAAATTGTGTGTTGTCATTGTTTTCATTTAATATATTATGGATGGGTTAGCTTGCAAAATAATGTTGGTGTTCCTACTGTTCATGGTTGATTTTTGTGTAAATAGTCTCTTGATTCTTGCTCTCTTCTGTTTGCAATATTTCATAGAAAAAAAGCAAATTACTGATATATTGCAACAGAATAAACCAAGGGCGAGCAAAACCTAACCCTATTGCAAACATCAAGTCTGCATATTACTCTTGCAATGGTGAACCCCAACCAAACAACGAATAACTAAAAAAGGAAAGAGTGCAACAAATTTTAAAGAGACATACGATGGTGTGAAAACACACCATTAGTACTGACTCACTATTTATGCCCCCTCTCCACGGATGTAGCGAGCAAGTTGAATGTCCTTTGGTATGATGGTGACCCTCCTGGAATGAATGGCACAAAGATTAGTATCCTCGAAGAGTCCAACCAGATATGCCTCTGACACTTCTTGCAACGTAGCCACAACCGATGACTGGGACCTCAAATCTGTTTTGAAGTCCTGGGTGATCTCCCTCACCAGACGCTAGAACGGAAAATTCAACCACACAACCCCAGTTTGTAATCGCCATGGGAGGGTTGTTGAATTCTCCGGCGCGAATGAACCAGAATGATAGGCATAACAATGACCCAGAATATTTACCAGCGCGAATGAAATAAATTCAAGTTTCAAATATATCTATGAAACCTGTAGGAGTGGTGAAGGGGAAGTGACGTGGAGGGAGAAAGGTGGTAGAGGCAAAGGCACAGGGTCCACCGAAGAAGAGTTGGGATGCCATCGTCGTCTGTTGTCTGAGTTGGGCGATGTCCACCTCCTACTCGAAAATCCGCGGGGTCGCCGAAGGTAGCTGTCCCATCAACTTCCATTTCATCAAACAAAAGACTCCATTTAATTTGAGGCACAAAAGCCACATCCGGCTAACTACCAACATGATTATGTGGAAAATGACATTCTACGGCACATAATTCTTTGTTGTCATATCGTATCGTTGGCAATGCTCTTTCTTCCATTAAAATACAAAAATTAGGAAACTTTTAGCATTGTGTTGCTCTGTGTGAATCACAATATACTATTTTTTTTTCGGGTTCCGTAAAAACGTCATTTGTTATTTGTTTTTTTATATGATTTATTTATGAAAAAGCATAAAATTTTTTAAAAGGTTCAATTAATTTTTCTTCCATTTATGATATTATACTAATAAAATTAATAATGTATAATTGAATTTATTATTATTAATTTATTATATTTTATTTATTTATTTATTTATTTTTATTTTATTTTTCATTTACATTGTTTCTATTTTATGATTTTTTTTAGATTTACAATAAATAATGTAAATCATATGGTTAATAATAATTCAAATCATAATTTTCTATAAAAAATATTTTTTTTTAGTATAAATATAAGTGGAGATTTTTTTTAAATATCAGTTGTACTAAATATTTTTACGACGAAATTATATATAAATTATAATGTCTATGTGTATTCAACTATTTACTGTAATTTATCGTTAAGACATAGATAGATAACTAAATTAGAAAACTAATTAGTATAGTCAAAAAAATTATTTTAATTAATTTATTTATTTTATTATAATAAAAAGTATTAGATATATAAATAAAAAATTCAAAATTCAAAATAACCTATAAATAAGATATAATATTAAAGAGTTAATATATATATATATATATATATAAGGATTATAGGAGGTTGGAAAGCTTACTATGAGCTTGAAAATAATTGTAAGACCATTGATCTTTGAGTTTGGAGTAAAAAAAAATTCCTCTCAAAGACTCTCATCATCCTTGTTATCTTATATAGATCCATGTTATCTTATATAGATGTGAGGTGTGGGGTTGTAGTCTATCTAGAGATTCATGGAGAAAGATTGAAATGATCCAAAATCAATTCATAACCTACATCCTCAAGATTAAAGGTAATACTCCCTACCTTATTCTCTTAACTGAGGCTAGCCTTCCCCCAATTGAATGCAAGGCTATGTTTAGATATTTGATGTATAAGAAGAAGTTTTAAAACATGGAAGCCAAGAGGCTCCCTTGCTTCTAACTCTAGTCAAACCCACCTTCAACTCAAGCTAGGGTGGCATAAGGATGCCAAGTCCTAGCTCAATTATTGGGAGATAAAGGAGGAGATCATCTTGGCGAATAAGGATAATATTAAGAACGCCATTACTTCCAAATTTAAGGATAAATTTCTGAGCTATAAGGAGTTAGAGGGGAAAATAAAATTAAAATACTATAAGGAGCTTATTAAGCCCAACCTTGCTAACCAAAATTACTTTTCTATCTTAACTAGTGTTGAGAAGAGAATGAATATTGCAAGGATTAGAACTAATTCTCATGAACTCCAGAGTGAAATAGGAAGTTGGTCTATTCCCAAGATACCTTTGGACCAGAGAATATGCCCCATTTGGGATACTAAGAGAGTCGAAGAGAAGACGAAAAACACTTTCATTGTCTCTTGGATTGTCTCGCCCTTATTCACATCTACTCTCATTTCCAAAATATTTTCCCCACTACCAATCTCCTTGACTTGTTGAGTTACCAAAACTATAGTGACCTCTTAATGCTTCTTTCCCTCCTTTTTTATCACATGAATAAAATTCTAAATAATCTCAATTAAATGCTTAGCTACTTTCTTAAGGTCTTGTAAACCATATCAGTTTTAATGAACTTTAATCATCATCATCATTAATATATAAATATTGAAACCAAAAATAATAATAAAATATAAGAAGAAAATATTGTAATAATAACAATAATATAAATGAAATTTAGAATATTTAATAAAAACAATAAATCAAATATTATTATTATTATTATTATTATTTAGTTATGATTTTGTTAAAAATAAATAAATAAATATTATTATTATTAATTATTTATTTTTCATTATAATTTTGTTAAAAATAAATAAATAATTAATAATAAACAGATTATAATTTTTAAAGTAATTAATTTTTTTTTATTATACCCTGTCTTATCTTCAAAATTATTTGGGATACTTTAATTTCCCAAAATAGCTTCCAATAATTTAAAAAGAGCACTTTTGATTCGAAGAGTTTTCGCATATTCTATTGATTTTATTTTTTTAATCATATTCGTCAAAATTAAAAGCTCAATGTGAATAAATACTGAGTTGTTTTTTAGTGTGGTTTTTCCAATAGATTTTTCTGGTCAAATTTCTAATAAAAAAACTCCATCTGACTTTAAAAACAACTCCATATGACATTGACGAAAAGGGCAAGATATACATTAATTCGTTTCAATCATGGGCGTCAAAATCATGATTTTGATGGGAATATGACATTAACGAAAAGAGCGAAGAAATACATTCACATTCACATATTTGGAGTAATTTCTCTCCCACGAGGATTGACTTTAAACATTAAAGACCATTCTTTAATAACAGGGTACTAAATCCGCTCATAAATTTTGGGTTGATGTTTAATACACACTTTAGTTTACATAATCTCAATGGTAAAGGATTCCCTGCGTATAACTTTAGACTTACTCGCATACACCCAAACATTATATATTCTAAGGTTTTAAACTTATGTTGTTCATCACATTTTACATAAATGTTTCGAATACTGTGTGTACCAATGACCTGTTGTCATGTCCTTGCAATTAAATACCGCAACAGTGGTGAGATTTCCTTGGATTTAGGTTCAAGTTTTAATGGGCCACCTACCCTTCTTCTCATCGTCTGATCCTTGGAGATCTATGGTGGTTGTGTTCGGCGGGAAATGACTAGGTTTATCCCAGCAAAACCCTATTTGATTCCCTAATTTTCCTATGCTCATGCGATGAGTTTGTTTCTGTAGTTGTTAAGGGTTTGATGCCACAATATAGAATCTCCTCTCTAGCTAGTAGCGAAGGGAATCAATGATTTGAGGTTTGATGGTCAATATGCCCTTGAGCTGTGGTCTGGAAATGAGAATTTCCCCGTGGTTATCCACAAGTTGGAATCAAGGCTGCCATAAGCACTTCTCTGAGATTTTGGTGGGTTTCCGGCCTTTGATGCCAATGCAAGCTGCTGGTCCCAATCTCGCTCAAACCCCCTCCACTCGACACAGGTAATACCCTTTCTTTGGGTCATAACGTTACTTTGCCTCTCAGCTTACCTTATTCAACTCTTACCTTATGCAATCTAGTCATGGTGATTTAATCTTCCAAAAAAATTTCCTATTCCTTTGTCTCCAGTTCGACGCTCGGAAAATCTCACGGTGAGTTATCATTTGCAGGTATTTAGTTTTTTGGGTTTAATTTTATTTTCGGTTGTTCTTCAAGTTTTACAGTATTTATCATTTTATTTCATCGTGCCAATGCATACATACTTTCTGTGGCTTATTATTGAAGATGAGATTCCTTACTGAATGAAAAGGTCTCCCATAATTCTTCCTTCACATTGAGTGTTGGGTTCTTAACTTAATACTAACGAAAATGGCTTTACCTTTCCAGGTAATCATGTGTGAATCCGCTCAGTATAAAAATGACTCCTTCCTCTTCCTGGCGTACTAGTGAAATTCACTTAGGTTTAACCCCAGATTTCGTCCAATCGATTAGCTTGTATTTCTAGCCTTGGCGTTCTTGCATTTTCTTATATGAAATCCAGTACTAGTTATATGAATATTCCTTCCTTCAAGTGTATGAAAGCATTAGAGAAATTTCCTCCAAGCCAGTACCTTTGGGCCTCGGTTTAGTTTCGCGGACTTATTTTAATATAATTTTCTTAGTTTTGGAAATTTAATGCTTAAGGATTCGTTTTCCCTTTCAACTCGACTCATAAGATGAATTTCTTCATGGGAATTTCTTGTTGTGTTTGGGAACTATGTTTTTCAATGCGATTTATATATACATAAAGTTCTGTTTACCAAACTGTGTTATTCGATGCGATTTATTTATATACATATAAACTATGTTTACCATTATGTGTGATTTCTTGTTATCTGATTACATACTTATGTTCAGAGTCTCAGGATGGACCTGGAGTCTCGAACTCTAATATATATCTCAGTTTTTCAATGTAACCTAGTTTCCATTCTGCTTAATTTAAAGCTAGATATATGTTTAGCACGCAGCTCCTAGAAATGGGAAGTTTATTCTGACATAGTTTGTTTTCATTTCTTTCTTTTTTTTAATTACCAATACAGGGTTTTGTGTTTTTTTTTCACTTAGGTGATCGGACCACCTCTAACTTATGTCTAAGTATAAATAGTCAGGAGTAACAATGAGTTCTGGGTTGAGATTACTTCCTCGTACCCAGAACCAATAGTTCACTCCGCAAGAGTTTCTAGAAGACAGATTTTCTATAGTATGTTTACTTGCTTTGACTTTGTATAGTAAATTTGTAAATTTCAATAACATAATTTCTTTGTCAGGTATTCTTATGTATGTGTTAGCCACCAATAAAATTTGTCATATCAAATGGTGGCTAAAACATTTTTGGAGCCTTCTAGGAAAAGTGTTATCTCTTGAAGACTCATGAAGACATTATGCCCTTGGTTCAAACTTCACTGTTGTTTCCATTTCAAACTCAGACATTCTGCTGATTCCATAAGAGAAATTACTGCTAAAAAATCCATTTTTCCCTTCCCTCCATCTCAAAAAATAACCTTCATTTTACCCCTTTTTTTCCCATGAAATTCCTCCATTTTCCATTGTTCCCCTTTTCCCCTTCATAAATCTCCTTTACAGAGTTTAAAACTCCTTTTTTAACTCTACCGAAACCTCCAAATCCATCAAAAAACTCTGAAAAAATCATAAAAATACAATTTTTGCAGTAAGGGTCTAAGCCCCTTTGGGCTAAATCCTAAACCACTTCCCCACATGTGCCCGGGCCCTAGAACCAAGCGCTAAGCCCTTTCGGCACTCATCGCATCGGAAAAATCAGAGCGCACAAGTATTTTTGCCATATTAAAACCTCCGATGTGATTAGCCCCTTGTTTCATAACCCCCGATCCTATTATCGCTTCATATAACCCTTGTGCCCACAATCGGACGCTAAAACATTGTAAAAATTCATACCCGATTTCCTTTTTCCTTTGTAAAATCGATAAACCCACCTTTTCCTAAGTTTGGTCTAAGCGCACCCATGCAATGTTTTTTAATGTAAAATGGTTATATTGAAAAGCCCCGCATCAAAAGTTTCGATGCAATTGAGCCCCATTGTATAAACCCTGTCCTCCACTCTACTCCATATAACTTGCGCCTAAGACCAAGAATTAAAGGTCCCGATGCGCTAATCGCATCGGAAAAATTCCAAATGGGTAGATTGAAAGACCGAGCCTGAACTTCTGATGTGATTGGCCCTTATACGTATAAGCCTTGGGCCTATCACATTCCATATATACCACGAGCCCCGCAGACGGGTGCCAGCCTTATATATATAACCTGCCCGACAGCCAAAAACCTTTTTATTTCATTAATTTTTGGGTTTTCATATATTATAAAGGGGTTTCCACCAGTGCATGTCTCAAACAAATATCCGCCGTTGATCTTAAGCTTATCAACGATCACGCAACATCGCATCGGAAATTTTCAGAAGGGCGCATTTTGCTTATGTTATTTCCTCTCCCCGATTGGCATTCCTCGATGGATCCTCCGTTGTTGGATCTATCTGCCGTATCCCAGATCTAACGACCCACATTTGCTCCGATTATTAACCTTTCCCCCTTCTTTGAACCCCTTCGATTTATTTCCCACCGTCGATCTTGTTAGGTATGTGTTATATTCTTTCCAAGACTAAGCAACGGGGGGGTCACAGGGGGGGGCGATAGCCCCCCCTTTGCGCTGGGCGCAACGGGGGGGTTACAGGGGCCCCCCTGTCAGGGTCCGGGGGCAGCGCACCGGCAAAAAATTTTGGTCCCTAATTTCTGGTGGGTAGTCCGTGTCCATGATTTTGTGCATGGTTTTGCACTTGGTTTTTGGGTACAATGGTTTTTGGCCCCTGGTATTTTTGTAGATCTAGTCAAGGAAACTATGGTTATGTTCTAATCCAGGGTTAATGGATTAGGGTTCATGTATGCTTCGACATGTATATATATGTGTTGTTACACTAAAAGGAATATAATGAAAAATCAAGCTGGTCGTCCCGATTTGGGATCCAGGGGAAAATCTCTGTGTTTATCTTTTTTATGTTTTATGCTCTCGCTATTGTTTATTTTATGTTATAATATTCGTGTGTAGATAATTTCTGTTCAAGGTTAAAACCTACAGATCTGATCTGCAGATTGATGGTTAGCGCTCAATCGCATTGGCACTGTGCAAGTTCTTCGCCTCGCCGATCGCCAAGCCTCGATCGCATCTGGGCCGTCCACGTGTCTAGATCGGACGGTCCAGATCGCATCTCTCGACTTTGGTTAAAAACATGCAAGCTTGCTCATAATATTTCTCGGCCAATCGCAACCATTGATCTTTGTAGATCAATGGTCCCTATTAACCCATCCTCCACCTGTATATTATTTTGTTTAATTCCAGATTCAATCCTAACCGTTGATCTTATCCATCCAATGGCCCAGATTGAATCTTCCCTCCCCACTTCCGTCCATG
Source organism: Pinus albicaulis (assembly GCA_034641835.2). Classification (NCBI taxonomy): domain Eukaryota; kingdom Viridiplantae; phylum Streptophyta; class Pinopsida; order Pinales; family Pinaceae; genus Pinus; species Pinus albicaulis. The sequence continues at coordinate 1,337,788,885 of CM076578.1, forward strand.
CATCTATCTCATATCGCGTTCGCTTCCCAATCGTTAGATCTGAGGCCCCAGATATAATGGTCCACATTCCATATCGCGTAACTTTCAGAGCGAAGGATAATTTCCTGAGGCCCACGTGATATAGGTGGTTTTGAAAAGCCACGTGTCGGGCGGGAACACATATCGCGTTCAAAAAGGAAAAACTGCCTCCCTGCCTTTTTCTCACGCGAAAACAATGGTTTTACCTCCCGAAACCATCTTCCCCATTTCTATTATGTTTTATCGCGTGCGATTCCCACCGTTGATCTCTGCAGATCAACGTCCCATGTTTAATCTGGACTTACACTATCGCCCTCCACCTCTTCCAAAGGGTTTTTAACGCCGATCTCCGTCGTTGATATCGTGGGTTGATCTCATCCGATGGCCCACGATCATCCTGAACCCCAACTCTATTTTTTATCATATTTCCTCCGAGACAAAGGTTTTAACCCCATTTCTTCACATTTATTCTATTTTCCAAACAATGTGACTCCTTCACACTGTTAAATCACAACCAATCCTGACCGTTAATCTCTGTGCAATCAACGGTTCTGACTTAATTCTTCCTCCACCTTCCTTTCTAACCTCTCGCAAATGAATCTCCACCGTTGGATGCTACCATCCAATGGCCATGCTCCTCCCCATAGCCTCCGAAGCATTTGAACCCAATAACGCAGGATTTCTTAATTAGTTTTATATTTTGCAGGTGTTTAATGGTTTTTCCATTATATTGAAGAAAAGCTTGAGGCTGAGGACGATGATCCCCGTGCCTTTGATTCATAAAATAGAATCCATTCACAGGGTTTACCTCCATGTTTCATCAATGCTTCATGGGCATTGATGCCATATGAGCCTTGTGCGGCCCCGCACATCAACAAGACACAGTGTGATTTAATCAAATTAAAAGAGTATCAGTGTCGAAGACAAAACACAGCAGAACAGAGGATTGAAGATTGTTTTCATAGTTTTGGGGGATTACGGCTAAGATTTATAATCAAAAGCCTAATCCTCCAAATTAAAACAAAATTAAATAAAATCATAAATATCTATCAGACAGAAAATCCTCCACCACCACAACAGAGGCCAATTGATTCCTCTTAGCCACCAGATTGCCACCTGTAGCCTCAAAGCACTCAAACAGAGGTCGAATTATGATCAGAAAATCAGATATTTGCCTCAGCGCAGCCAAATATTTAATTCATCTAAAGTAACTTAATGCAAAATATTAGCTGAGTTATTATATCATGAAACAGAGCCTTGAAAGTCAACAAAAGCTCCCACCAAGATTAATCCTTTAATGTAAATCAATTAATACAGTGAAAATATCTGTACTCTTCTCCATTGAGCCTCTCAAAGGCTGAGAAGCATTAATCTATATTAATTGACCCAGGAGATCTTTTATCAGATCTCACCTCCTCATTCCTTCTATAAATACTTCTATAGAAGATGAGAAAATGTTGGTTGCAGAACTTTGAAATATACTTCAGCTCGAAACTTCTATTTGTAAATAGTGTTCAAAGGCTCTTGAATCTCTGCTTGTGATAGAATAGTTAGGCTGAGAAGTGAAGATGATTGCTAACCTGAAACACTGGACTTAAAGCTGTAATTGGTTTGAAGTATCAATACAAGCGGATTTATGGGATCCTGGTCTATGTCGACGGTGATGTTATTTCTTATTGTAAATTGTTATTTTATTTCTATTTCCACTTTTTTCATCTTCTATTATAAAGAATAGAAATCATAGAGTTATGATTTATTGTATATCAGTACCCTTCTCTGACTGATAAGCTTTATCTAAATGTTTTCTTCCAATTTGTGTTATATAGGAATGATTTAATTCAGTTTGAGTAGTTAGGAATGCTGGTGTTCCCTCATCCTATTGCCTTAGCTAATTGTTAGTCTTGAATGTTATTTTTAGTTTATGTTAAGTAGAGATGAACTAAGGAAGTTATGGTGAGCCCTGTCCTAGTTTTATCCCAAAAGACTATCTGAAATTTTCCTTAAGAATGTGTTGAAAGCTGGCTAGTTTCAAAGTACTTACCAGATCTTAGACCATTTTTGTTATCATTTGTTTTTTCCTTGTGTTTAAATGTTTTCTATTGAAATTTTATCAAAGGCTGGCTAGTTTTGAAGTACTTACCAGATCCTAGGTTAATTTATGTTTTTCTTAAGTGTATGTCAAAAGCTGGCTGGTTTCAAAGTACTTACCAGATCTTGGGCTGCCCTTTGTTCTTCATTTTTTTAATTCCCCTTCTTATTGTATCATTTCATTCCATAAAATCAACTTTAAAGAGATCCTTAGACATAGATGACTTGCCCCATGGACCACTCTTGAACCTGTTGTTTCAATTAAACGCTATTATGACTCCATAGCCCAATGGACTAAAACCAGCATTACATCCATATTTTTAGCTGAATCTTGTTCTATTTGCTTGCAACTTCTCACCTTTGAAACTCTTTCCATTCAGAACTTTCCACTCAAGACATAATCATCCTCAACCATCCAAAACAAACAAAAACCCTCGGCCTTCATAACTAGCCTAATATCAATACCCAAAACCTTAAAGATAAATCCATCTTTGCACTTATTGGAGAGATCCCTCTCCGGATTCAGGAGGGCTAGATCCTAGAATCCCAAAGTGGTTGAAAAGGTGTTTCTCCCTGTGGTCATACTTTTTCCAATCTTGCTAATTACAGGGAGCTAACATTTTTGGCGACTCCACTAGGGAAATTTTGAGTGTTTTTTCAGCCTAGGTACCTTTAAGACCTCAGAAGACCCATGATTCAAGAATATAATGCAGTGAGTAAAAAGCAGCCTCTTCAAGCACTACCAACTAATGGTAATCATGATGAAACTTGTTGGAATCAGTGACAAACTAGGTAAACCCTAGGATTCTCATAAAACTTTATCTAACAATTGAAATATCAGTTGGCTTAGCCATAAGAGTAGATTGTCTTTGTCTCATAACCGTAGCTAAGTTTTGAAACAGATTTTAGACACTCTTAGAAACCACACAATTGAAAAATAACTCATAAAACCCACAAATATTTCAGATTGGAATTCAATAAATATGGTGGTGGACCATAAAACCTTTTACCTCCAAAAGAGCTAAAAATTTCCACTTGGCGACTCCACAATCCTCAACAGACCTTAAGACTCGACTGGGAAGAACCCTTATTATTACAATATCATTCAAACTCAGTTAGAGAACTGTAGGATTTAAACTGTGAAATATATTAGTTAACCTCTTAAAGACTGTCATATCCAGTTGAAATTTTCTTGTTTAGTTGGGTCTAAAAACGCAGCATAGTGGCTCCTAGAAAGATTCATACTAGAGCCTATCCTAACCCTAACCCACCTGAGATAGTTGATAACCCAGAAAGTATCCTTAGGAAGTCTCCTAAGATAAATTTTTCAACTATTTTTAGATCACCCTTGAGAGCTAATTCAGTTCCTGAAAATCTTGTAGCTCTACAACAATCACAAGAAGATCTAATAAATCCATTTAGAACTAGGTCTCTTGGTGATTTAGATCAGCTAGATTCTGAGTCTTCATTTTCATCTCCTGAAACAAGTGAACATCTTGCTAATAGAGAAACAACACCACCTGATACACATTTCCTTTCCAATTTAGGTGTTTCTCATCCAAGATCAGCTCAGCAATCTATTCTTGGTCCATCCACATATGTTCATCATACATCCACTGTTCAAACTACTCCACTCCAACTCACTTTTCCTTTTGTCAATCCACCTCTTGTAAATCCACCTCCACCACATATCATGGCAGCATGGTATGCGCCCTTAGTCCTTCCTATACCATTAGTCAATCTTTGACGGGACTATCAGTCCAAAATTCCATTATATGATGCTAGTAATGCTACTACTGCATCACAACATGTGGATAATATGAATGACTACTTTGACAGAAATGAAATTGATGATGATTCTGTCAAGCTTAGATTATTTTCTCAGAGTCTGGGGGGAGAAGTAAGAAAATGGTTTAAAGGCTTAACCCCCCATAGTATCAATGATCTCCAAGCCTTCCATTAGACATTCTTAAACAAATGGGAAGTGAAGAAGAATCCTCTCCAAGTCCTTTCTAATTACAAGAACCTCCATAGAGACACTGGGGAAAGTGTTCAAGCTTACTGTACTAGATTTAATAGTGTGTATAATGCACTTTCCCCATATCTAAAACCTCCACAAGGCTCGGCTCTAAACAATTTTCCTGAAGGGTTTGACCCTGAGATGGCCTATCAGCTGAGAGAGAGATCCTGCAACTCTTGAAGATATGCAAAAAGGAGCTCTTGCTATGGAAGTTAACTTAATGGAGAAGAGAGCAAGAATGAAAAATGAGAAGAGAGTATCCTTCAGAGAGGAATCTACCCCTTCCACTTCCAGCTCAAAGATGGAAAAAATGATGGAGGAGATGATGAATAAAATGAGCATCCTTGAGAGAGCACAAGCAAGTCAAAACCAAACTGCTCCTCAAAAAAGAAACCAGAACCAGAATCAGAATTTTAGAAGGAACCAACCTCCAAACAGACCTAGGGAAGATGATCAACAGATCACTCCTCCCTTTCATCAAAACTATGTGAGTGAGGTTGGGGAAATAGATGAAATAACAGAGGAAGATGATATCAACATGTTGGGAGTAGATAATGATGACTTTGAGATTCATTATGATAGAAAACAAGGTCTTTACACACCTTATGATGACAAAAGAGATGATGATGAAATTTATTATCAAAACATGGAAAATGTCATCATAGAGTCTCAAAGGGAATATGACCTTAGAAGTAAAACTAGTCAACAAACTCCCAACACCAAAACATCTGACAAATCTTCACAAAATAGCTCTGTAAGTAAACGTAAAGTTGTCAAACAAAAAGACGGAACAATGGTTGTAAATTCTGATAAAGGTAAAGAGAAAGGTGCTCAAAACAATGAAAAACAGAGTGCAGATCTTAGCAGTACTAACACTTCAGCTAGTACTCCTGTTAAAACCATTTTGTCAAATTTAAATAGATCAAATCAAAAAACAGATGTTACTGATAGAATGGCAGCTAATAAGGCTGAGACAAGAACTTCAAAGAATCAAATTCCTTTTAGCCTGGAGCAGGAAATTTCGAAGATTAAAATCTCTGTTCCCCTGACTGAGTTAGCTGATCAAAATGTATATAGAACCCAAATTTTGAAGGCTTTAAACATAGAGGATAATAATGACACAGTCAATCTTAACGATGACCAACCAGAGCTTACTTTTGGTCCCAAGATTGAAGGTAAGTATCAAGAGGGACCTGTTCCTCCCTTTTATGTAAGTTTAAATGTTCATGACAAGATTTTGCACAATGCTATGCATGATTCCGAGGTTTCTCATAATTTAATGCCTAAAGCTGTGATGGAGAGCCTGGGACTAGAAATCACCAGACCTTATAAATACCTTTACTCCTTTGACTCGAGCAGATTAAAATGTTTAGGATTAATCAAATACCTGTGCGTTAACTTAGCACAGATTCTAGCCAAATGCTTAGTCATGGATATTGTTGTGGCTGATGTACCCCCAAAGTATGGAATGCTATTATCAATATCTTAGGGGGCTAAGTTACAAGGAACTATACAGATGGACATGACATATGCGACCATCCATATTTTCAATCAGACAAGAAGACTTTACAGGGAATCCCATCTGCAATACACAGTTACAAGCCAAGACAGACCGCAAAAATCTCCTCTGTATTCTGTAAATATAGGCCTTGATCCTTTTATCCTGTTTAACGATGAATATTTCATTGAACAGGTCACTTTAACATAACTGATGGCCAGTAGAGAGGAAGAAGAACACAACGCAGAAGTGTCAAAACACTTTGCTGCTTTTGAAAACTTTAGCAAACCAAACACGGGTCTTCAGCGTCAAGTCATGCATCCTTTGCTTTTAATCCTTGACAGTAAATAAAGTAATCCTCAATGCAGTGAAAAACCTGAGGATTCAAAACAAATTCAACTAAGTGCGGATACTCATGAACAATCAGAAAGCACGTTAGTCGAAGAGGACAGTACCCAAGATGAACCCAAGTCTAGTCCTCTGTGGAGTATGAACTTCGATGGGTCATGCACTAGAACTAATGCTGGTGCAGGTGTCTGGATATGCAACACTGATAAAAATCACACAGAGAGCATTTCCTGTAGATTAAACTTTAAGTGCTCAAATAACATAGCGGAATATGAATCCCTTCTTTAAGGCTTGTGTTTATTGAAAAAGTTAGGAGCCAGGAGAATTAAATCATATGGGGATTCTGAGTTAATCATTAGGAAAGTCAACGAGGAATATAATGCAAATCACCCAAGACTTAGGGCCTATCAAAATGATGTCGTGGATCTTTTAAAAACTTTTAAGGAGTACCAGGTAATTTTTTTCCCAAGAAAAATAAATATCGCGGGCCACTGTTTAGCTTTTGCAGCTAGAACATGCTTAACGCCATATGAAACCAAAGACTGCACAACTCAAATAAAATTCAGACGAGCCGTTCCTGATAACGAAAAATATTGGCAAGTGTTCGACGGAGACAAACAAATAGAAGACTTCATGTAATTCAAAAATGAATTCGAACTACACAGTTCGGATTCAGATTATGATACTGACTGTAATAGTGAAGAAAATTTTCTTAGTGAAGAAGAACAGTCTCCTGAACATGCCAATATTAATATTTTGTCTAGAAAACTTGAAAATAAAACAGATATGATTGCAAAGGTAGAAATAGAGGAGTTAGAAACTTTGCAGTCTAAGGATCAGAGTTTGCCTAAGGCTCTGGCCCCTTTAGAAGAGTTGTTTGATTTTAACGATGTGGCCAAGAAGCCAAAACTGAAGCCTGTAGAGACTGAAGTGGAAGAGTGCAATATAGGTAGTAAACTTAAACCTATGATGATTAAACAGTTTAAGACTCTACCAGCTCACATTAAACTCAAATACTTAGAGTTGTTTAAATAATTTTCTGATGTTCTTGCATGGAGTTACGAAGATCTTAAATCCTATGAAACTGAAATAATATAGCACAAAATCCCTCTCAAGGAAAACCAAAAACCATTCAAACAGAAACTGCGCAGAATAAACCATGTTCAGCTACCTTTGGTTGAGAAGGAAATCAAGAAAATGTATGAAGCTAGTATTATTGTCCCTATTAGATATTCTGAGTGGGTGTCTAATCTGGTGTCAGTTAGGAAGAAAACTAGAGATATTAGGCTTTGTATAGACTTTAGATATTTAAACAAAGCTTCATTGAAATACAACTACCCTTTGCCTAAGATGGATCATATTTTACAAAGGGTGGTGGGGTCTAAAAGAATTTCTTTGCTGGATGGCTACTCCGGGTACAATCAGATTTTAGTCCACCCTGACGATCAATTAAAGACAGTTTTCACTACACCTTGGGGCACTTTCATGTATGTGAAAATGCCCTTTGGTCTAATGAATGCTGGTGCAACATTCCAAAGAGCCATGGACATAGCATTCTCCGAAGAACTGGGCTACTTCATCATTATATACCTTGATGATGTTACTGTTTTTCAAAGACAGATGAAGAGCACTTAGAACATTTAAGAACAGTCTTCAAGAGATGCAGAAAATTTGGGATATATTTGAACCCTAAGAAAACATTTTTCGGTCTCCAAGAAGGTAAACTTCTTGGGCACATTATTTCAGAAGAGGGTATTAAGATAGATCCCAAGAGGATTGAGGCCATATTGCAAATCTCGCATCCTCGAAACATCAAAGAGTTGCAATCTTTCATTGGAAAGATTAAATTTCTATGAAGGTTCATCCCCAACTTGGCTGAGCTCCTTGGAAATATTAAAAACATGTTGAAGAAGGAGCAAGGGGTAAAATGGACCTTGGAAGCAAAGAAGTCCTTTGAGCTGGTGAAACAAGCGTTAACCAAAACACCGGTTCTAATAAGTCCTGTTTTTTCAAAATATTTTTACATTTTTTCATTTGCATCATAAAATACAATAACTATTGCCATTTTACAGAAAAATCCACAAGAACAAGAGCAACCTATTGCATTCTTTAGCAAGGCATTGAGGTATGCCCCTCTGAAGTATAACATTATGGAGAAGAAAACTTTTGCTTTGGTTAAAGCTTTGAAAGACTTCATGGTATACATCTTTCTCTCCCACATCATTGCCTTTGTCCCAAATTCAGTTGTGAAAGACATTCTGACACAGGACCCAGATGTTAAGAGAGGTAAGTGGATTACTATTATTCTTGAATATGATTTAGAGATAAAGCCCACTAAACTCATCAAAGACCAAGGTCTAGCTAAATTAATGGCCGAATCCAGTTTTGAAGTTCTTGATATTAATATGATTAATGTGTTGGATGATCAAGAGGAAATCTAGACACCCATTTTTGAAGACCATTTTATGAATTCCTCTTAGTATGCTGATATTCTTTATGTCTTGCTTAATTTGAATACACCTCCTGGTTTGACAAAAACAAAGGCAAGGTTTTTGAAATTGAAAGATGTAAACTATTGCATTATAGATAGATGTCTTTATTGGAAAAATGCAAGTGGTATATTTCTTAAATGTTTGCCTGAGTTCGATGCAGAGAAGGTTAAGCATGAGTTTCATGAAGGAGAGTCTGGAGGCCATTTATAATGGAATACAACAGCCAACAAAATCTTGAGGGTTGGTTACTATTGGCCTACTCACTTTCTTGATGTGCATAAGATGATCATTGCCTATCATAAATGCCAAATTTTTGAAGGCAAAAGGAAGTTGTTACCCTTTCCTTTGCATCCAATCACTGTTGAAGCTCATTTTCAACAGTGGGGACTTGACTTCCTAGGTGAAATCCACCCATCATCCTCTACCCAGCATAGATGGATTCTCACTGCCACAGACTACTTCACTAAATGGATAAAAGCCATCCCCTATAGGCAAGCCAATGATTCTGTCATTATAAAGTTCATGGAGAATAACATTCTCTCTAGATTTGGCTGCCCTACCAAGATCATCACTGATAATGCAGCAGCATTTGGATCAAAGAAGATGGTTGAATTTTGTCACAAGTATCAGATAACAATGGAGCATTCCACGGCCTATTACCCTCAAGGTAATGGACTTGCAGAATCCTCAAACAAGAGTTTAGTGAACATAATCAAGAAGTTGTTGGAGGACAACAAAAACTCTTGGCACATAAAGCTTGTGCATGCACTTTGGGCTGACAGATTGACATTGAAGAAATCTATTGGATGTCACCCTACCAGCTTGTGTATGGCACTGACGCAATATTTCCTAACAGCCTTGGTGTGCTAGTTATGAAGTTGATTCAAGAGGTTCAGTCTAAAGATAATGACATGATCAAAAGGATAAATCAGACTATTCACCTTCAGCAAATCAGAGAGGAGGTTTATAACAAAGCATTACAGAAGCAAGACAACATTAAAAAGATTTTTGACAGAAGAACAAAGGCCAACAATTTTAATATTGGGGACAAAGTTTTAAAATGGGACTCAAGGAGAGAAGACAAAGGAAAGCATGGAAAATTTTACAACTTATGGCTTGGCCCTTACTTCATTCATTCATCTGCTGGTAATAATGTCTTTTTCTTACAAGAGTTGAATGGAGCAGAATTGTTTGGGGGTCCTGTCAATGGCAGGATGCTTAAACATTACTTCTCTTGATCCATGTCATGTTCTAAAATCCTTTTTATCTTTTTCCCATTATAAATATCTCACCCATCATTGCATTCAAAGTTAGAAAAATAAAAAATACAAAAACAATGAAAGAAAGAAAAGAGGGAAGATTGTAAAAAGAATAAAGGTACAACCCCATACCAAAAAAAAGAGAAACAAATCTGAAAGTGTGCAAGCTTAAATTCCACTCCTAAAAAACACACTTCTAGTTAGTCAAACAGCCTAATCTTGACTAATTAGTTTTAAATTTACTACTGATATGTTAGTGAATTCGATTTGCCAAACTATTTAATCTTGGCTTATCGGTAGATAGATTAGGCTAGAAATTAAAGGTTCAAACATGCTCAAAATCTGAACCTAGGTTTTCCAAAGAGGAATGACTCCAATTTGTTTTAAATTCTGAGTCAAAATAGAGGTGAAACTGGTTCTAATCAACTTAAAATCTTAACCAGTCAACAAAGAAAGAGAAACATCTCAAACAAGAAGAAAAAACAAAGTTGTAAAAAGATGAAGGAAGTGCTTTGAATTTTCAGATCTTAAGCCTTCCATTTCGTTTTAATTTTCTGCAAAATAATATCTATGTGCAGCTTGTTTTTATGCCATAGATCATCATCAAGTTAGACTGTTCAATCCTGACTTGTATGCTTTTTAATTTTTGTTGTAGAATTTAGAGAATAAAAATCTGTTAGACTGTTTAATCCTAACAGATTGGTAGATTAGGTTGAGAAGCATATGAACTCAACTGTTTAATCTGATTTCATGGAGAAATAAGGAGTAGAATTAGATTAGTTTTATGCTTTCAAAAGAATAAAATGTTGTGAAAAGAGTTTGCTAATCTAAGTGCACTCTAAAGAAGAAAAAATGTTAGATCAGTAGGATTGGGTAGGTAGAAATCTTGTTGATGAAAGATCCATTTTTTTTATGGCTGCTAATATTTTTCAAAACAAAGAAAATCATCCAAGTCCAGAGAAGATAGCCCGATGGATAAGGCACTGATCAGCCTCCCAGAGAATGCAAGTCTGAAGTTCTTGATGCCTTCAAGAAGGCACCATCCCCAATTGGAGCCACTATTAGCCACCAATAAAATTTGTCATATCAAATGGTGGCTAAAAAATTTTTGGATCCTTCTAGGAACAAGTTTTATTACAAAAAAGTGTTATCTTTTGAAGACTCATGAAGACATTATGCCCTTGGTTCAAACTTCACTGCTGTTTCCATTTCAAACTTAGAAATTCTGCTGATTCCATAAGAGAAATTACTGCTGCAAAATCCATTTTTCCCTTCCCTCCATCTCAAAAACTAACCTTCATTTTACCCTTTTGTTTCCCATGAAATTCCTCCATTTTCCATTGTTCCCCTTTTCCCCTTCATAAAATCTCCTTTACAGAGTTTAAAATCCATCAAAAAGCTCTGAAAAAATCATAAAAATACAATTTTTGTACTAAGGGTCTAAGCCCCTTTTGGCTAAATCCTAAACCACTTCCCCACATGTGCCCGGGCCCTAGAACCAAGCGCTATGCCCTTTTGGCACTCATCACATCGGAAAAATCGGAGTGCACAAGTCTTTTTGCCATATTAAAACCTACGATGCGATTAGCCCCTCGTTTCATAAACCCTGATCCTATTGTCGCTTCATATAACCCTTGTGCCCGCAATTGGATGCTAAAACATTGTAAAAATTCATTCCCGATTGAATTTTTCCTTTGTAAAATCGATAAACCCACTTTTTCCTTGTAGGTTCTAACCCTGAACAGAAAATTGTCTACACACGAATCTTATAACAGAAAATAAACAATAGCGAGAGCATAAAACATAAAACAGATAAACACAGAGATTTTCCCCTGGATCCCAAATCGGGATGACCAGCTTGATATTTCATTATATTCCTTTTAGTGTTACAACACATATATATACATGCCGAAGCATACATAAACCCCAATCCATTAACCCTGGATTAGAGCATAACCGTAGTTCCCTTGACAGGATCTACAAAATACCAAGGGCCGAAAACCATCGTACCCCAAAACCATGTGAAAACTCATGCACAAAACATGGTTGGGTCTGCCTATGAGTGGGTCTGCACACCAAAAAAAATTTGCCGGGGCACTTCCCTAGACCTCGACAAGGGGGGCTTCCGCTCCCCCTGTGACCCACCTACTGCGCCCGGCGCAACATATAGCGCGTGGGGCTAGTTGTCGAAAGAATATAACACATACACAACATTCTCCCACTTGTTATTTTCTTTCTGCAGGGGGCCACAGGAGAGCTTAGTCATTGGGAAAATTCTTCAATACCCATTGTTTCTCTACACCAAGAGAACTTCTGAGTACTCACAGACTTCGTCAATGCATCTGCAACATTCTTCAAAGTGTCCGCCTTTACCAAAAACACCCTTTTATCCTCAACCATATCTCTAACAAAGTGATATTGAACATCAATGTGCTTTGTCTTTGAATGATAAGCCGGGTTCTTAACCAAGAAAATTGCACTTTGGCTATCACAGTCTATCCTTATAGCTTGTTGTACCAACCCCATACTTGAACACAATCTCTGCAACCAAACTTCTTCCTTACTTGCATGAGTGGCTGCTATGTATTCTGCCTTTGTAGTTGAAAGTTCCACTATAGACTGTCTTTTACTCATCCAACTGACTGCGCCTCCAAATAGGCTAAACACATACCCACTTGTAGATATTCTTTGGTCCAGATCTCCAGCCCAGTCTACATCAACAAAACCACGAATTTCCAACATTCTTTCCAATCCTGGTCTTCCTTGGTAGCACAAACCATAATCACTAGTGCCACGTAAATATCTGAAAACCCGCTTCACTGTTGTCCAATGATCCTTCCCTAGGTTTGACATAAACCTTCTCAAAAATCCCACTGCATGTGCAATGTCTGGTCTAGTACATACTATTGCATACATCAAGCTACCCACTTCACTTACATATGGAACACGGGACATATCCTCCTCTTCTTCTTGTGTCTTGGGACACTGTTCAGTAGACAGCTTTACACCTACAGGGATAGGAACATTCACCAGTTTACTATCCTGCATATTGAACCTCTACAATATAGTATCAACATACTTTCTCTGGTTTAACCAAAGCTTCCTATTTGCCCGATCTCTCTTAATTTCCATGCCCAAAATATAGTTTGCAGCACCAATATCCTTCATGTCGAATTTGGAGAACAGTTGGGTCTTAAAATCTTGGATAATTTCTTTGTCATTTCCAATCAACAGCATATCATCCACATACAATACCAAATAAATAACATGGTCACCAATTAATTTAAAATAAACACAGTGATCCTCCTTGCTTCTGGTGAAGCCAAGTCCCCGTATATAGGTATGAAATTTTTGATACCACATCCTTGATGACTGTTTTAACCCATACAGAGACTTCCTCAACCTGCATACCAGTTCTTTCTTACCCTTCACCATAAAGCCTTCAGGTTGCTTCATGTAGATCTCCTCTTCTAGATCCCCATGAAGAAATTTTGTCTTGACATCCATTTGTTCTATATTAAAATCAAATTCAGTAGCAACAGATAAAAGTAACCTAATAGAAGTAACTTTGGCAACGGGAGAAAAAATTTCACCAAAATCAATTCCTGGCACCTGGGAATAACCTTTTGCTACCAACCGAGCTGTGTATTTCTCCACCTTGCCTTCTACATTCATCTTCTTCTTAAACACCCATTTTCTCCTGATGGGCTTCCTTCCAGCTGGCAACTCCACCAAATCCCATGCCTCATTTTTATGCAAGGATGCCATTTCATCAACCATGGCCTCCTTCCAAAGTTTTCCATCCTCTGAATCTACTGCCTCCCTGAAAGTTCTGGGATCATCATCAGCTATAGTTAAGGCAAAACCTAAACAAAAAGCAGATGGACTATACCTTTCTAGTTGCTTTCTTTCCCAAGCCGATCTTCTCATAGCTGGAGTTTGTGGCTCTTCCTCTTCTGAGTCTTCTTCTGTTGTAGAGTCTGATTCATCCTCCTTTAGCTCAAACTCTATCTTCTCAGGTTCCTTCGGTAGGAATTCATGTGTAACAACATCTTTCACCTCTCTAAACACCAAGGCGCATGCTCTTCTTGTACACAACCTTCCTTGTTTCTGGGTTCCAAATCTTGTAACCCTTTAAACCATCCTTATACCCAATAAAGATGCACCTTTCAAATTTATTATCCAACTTGGTCCTTTTCTCCTTTGGAACATGTACATATGCATCACATCCAAATACTCTTAGATGTGGAAGAGAGGGTTTCTTACCAGTCCATACCTCATTTGGAGTCTTATCCCCCAACATTGATGAAGGAGATCCGTTAACTAAGTAACATGCAGTCTCCACTGCCTCTGCCCAAAATTCTTGTCCTAACCCGGTACCACTGAGCATGCTTCTTACCTTTTCCTTCAGTGTTCTATTCATTCTTTCTGTAACTCCATTTTGTTGAGGTGTGTATGGAGTAGTCTTCTGCCGTGCTATACCACACTTCTTACAGAACTCTTCAAATTCCTTCTTGCAGAGCTCCCCACCATTATCTGTCCTCAGTGACTTTATCTTCTTCTCTATCTGGTTTTCCACCAGAGCCTTAAATTATTTAAATTTGTCAAAGACTTCAGATTTCTTCCTCAAGAAATATATCCATGTATTCCTTGAGAAGTCATCTATGAATGAAACATAGTACATAGACTTTCCCAGTGATGGAACTGACACAGGTCCAAACACATCATTGTGCACAAGTTCTAATATCTTGTTTGCCCTCTTAGCACCAGAAGGAAAACTCACCCGATTCTGCTTCCCATATACACAATGTTCACAGAAATCAAAATCCAGAGAACAATTAGACATACCTTCTACCATACCATCTCTATGCAGTATTTGAAGGCCCTTCTCTCCAATATGTCCAAGCCTTCGATGCCATAGCATGGTCTTTTCTCCAGAGACAGATAGACTTTCCATCCCACTTTCAGGAACCACAGAACTGTTACACCCATCAATAATAGTGCTACCGTACTTGCATGCAGTTCCATTCCGCATTAAGCACGTTGCTCCCCAAACCATCTTGCATGCCTTTTTCTCGAACACCGTTTTTTACAACCGCATCATCCATCTTGCTTAAGGTAAATCAAATTTCGGCCAATGGTGAACAGGCAGAATACTGTGAAGTTTTCGAATCTTCTTTCACTCTCAGCCTTCAAATTTTTGGGACCTTTCCACATCCTAAGATTCCCCGCTCTTCCTATCATCCCCCAGGGCATATCACCACCATCGAATTTTCATATTTCTGCGTGTTCTTTCATTCACCCCCTATGGGGAGGACTTCAGAAGTGATGTGCACCTGAGTCAATCAACCATGACTCATGATCTACATGTGTATTTGAAGAAGAAGCAAAATACACATCCCCACCTTCATCCGAGG
The DNA here is from genome assembly GCA_034641835.2 of Pinus albicaulis. NCBI lineage: Eukaryota > Viridiplantae > Streptophyta > Pinopsida > Pinales > Pinaceae > Pinus > Pinus albicaulis. The sequence goes on from CM076578.1 coordinate 1,337,804,025, forward strand.
TGGTTTTTGCCTTTGCAGAAGGAGCATCATCAGATCCCTTTCCTTTCTCAGGAGCTTTAGATCTGCATTCCTTTTTGTAGTGTCCTTCCTTTTCGCATTTCCAGCACACCTTTACAAACTTTCCAGGAGATTTAGATCTTCCTCTAGATTTAGATCTCCCACTCGAAACCTTATTCTTGTTTCTATTTTGGGACCTTCCTCGTACAGATAAGGCATCTCCATTTTGACCCTCCATATTTCTCCGTCTCATTTCCTCCGATAGCAAGGCTGAGACAATGTCATCAAAATTCAAGGTAGTTGTATTGCTACCTATTGCAATAACTAGACTGTCCCACGAGTCTAGTAGAGAACACAACAAACTGATGCACTTATCTTCATATGAGATTTTAATATCAACAGATGACAGCTGACTTACCACAGTATTGAAGGTGTTTATATGCTCTATCACCGAGTCTCCATCCTTCATCCTCAGGTTATACATATTTTTCCGTAGGAACAACTTATTCACCAGAGACTTAGATTGGTACAAATTCCCAAGTTTTTCCCACAAATTCTTTTTCGTAGCTTCCTTAGATACATTCAACAATACTGAATCTGAGACACACAACCATATTGTGCTCTTAGCCTTTCGATCCAGATTCTTCCAGTCTTCATCTGACATTACCGTTGGTTTAGTACCTAGATCTACCGCGATCCACTGATCTTTATCCACCAATAGATCCTCCATCTTGAGCTTCCACAACTCGAAACTCTGACCATTAAATTTCTCGATCTCTATCTTTCCGCTGCTCGCCATCTTCTTTCACTGCAAGAATCGATCCCAGAGATCTGCCATTGATTAGGGTCTACCTCAGGCCCAAGAAAAAAATCCTCAAAATCAAAGGCATCCCCTTGAATCCGAAACAGCTCTGATACCAAATGTAGGTTTTAACCCTGAACAGAAAATTATCTACACACGAATATTATAACAGAAAATAAAAAATAGCGAGACCATAAAACATAAAACAGATAAACACAGAGATTTTCCCCTGGATCCCAAATCGGGACGACGAGCTTGATATTTCATTATATTACTTTCAGTGTTACAACACATATATATATATGCCAAAGCATACATAAACCCCAATCCATTAACAGTGGATTAGAGCATAATCGTAGTTCCCTTGATCGGATCTACAAAATACCCGTGGCCAAAAACCATCGTACCCAAAAACCATGTGCAAACTCATGCACAAAACATGGGTGGGTCTGAATATGAGTGGGTTTGCACACTAAAAAAAAAATTTCCGAGGCGCTGCCCCGGACCCCGATAGGGGGGGCTGCCACCCCCCCTATGACCCCTCCCCCCTGCTGCGCCCAGCACAACATATAATGCATGGGGCGAGTCGTGGAAATAATATAACACATATCCAACATTCCTAAGTTTGGTCTAAGTGCACCCATGCAATGTTTTTTAATGTAAAATGTGTAGATTGAAAAGCCCCGCATCAAAAGTTCCAATGCGATTGAGCCCCATTGTATAAGCCCCGTCCTCCACTCTACTCCAGATAATTTGCGCCCGAAACCAAGAGTTAAAGGTCTCGATGCGCTAATCGCATCGGAAAAATTCCAAATGGGTAGATTGAAAGACTGAACCCGAACTTCCAATGCGATTGGCCCTTATACGTATAAGCCTTGGGCCTATCGCATTCCATATATACCACAAGCCCTGCAGACGGGCGCCAGCCTTATATATATAACCCGCCCGACAGCCAAAAACTTTTGTATTTCATTAGTTTTTTGGTTTGCATATATTATAAAGGGGTTTACGCCGGTACATGTCTCAAACAAATATCCGTCGTTGATCTTAAGCCGATCAATGATCAGCGCAACATCGCATCGGAAATTTTTAGAAGGGTGTATTTCACTTATGTTATCTCCTCTCCCCGATTGGCATTCCTCGATGGATCCTCCGCCATTGGATCTATCCACCATATCCTAGATCTAATGGCCCGCATTTTCTCTGATTATTAACCTTTCCCCCTCCTTTGAACCCCTCCGATTTATTTCCCACCATCGATCTGATCTGCAGATCGACGGTCAACGCTCAATCGCATCGGCGCTGTGCAAGTTCTTCGGCTCCGCCGATCGCCAAGCCCCGATTGCATCTGGACCATCCATGTGTCCAGATCGGATGGTCCAGATTGCATCTCCCGACTTTGGTTAAAAACATGCAGCCCCACTCATAATGTTTCTCGGCCAATCGCAGCCATTGATCTCTGTAGATCAACGGTCCCTATTAACCCATTCTCCGCCTGTATATTATTTTTTTTAATTCTAGATTCAATCCTAACCGTTGATCTTATCCATCCAACGGCCCAGATTAAATCTTCCCTCCCCACTTCCATCCATGCATCTATCTCATATCGCGTTCACTTCCCCACCATTAGATCTTAGGCCCCAAATCTAACGGGCCACATTCCATATCGCGTAACTTTCAGCACGAAGGATAATTTCCTGAGGCCTGCGCAATATAGGTGGTTTTGAAAAGCCACGTGTCGGGTGAGAATGCATATCGCATTCAAAAAGGAAAAACTACCTCCTCGCCTTTCTCTCACACGAAAACAGTGGTTTTACCTCCCGAAACCATCTTCCCCATTTCTATTATGTTTTATCGCGTGCAACTCCCACCATTGATCTCTGCAGATCAATGGCCCAGATTTAATCTAGCCTTACACTATCGCCCTCCACCTCTTCCAAAGGGTTTTTAACGCTGATCTCCGCCATTGATCTCGTGGGTCGATCTCATCCGACGACCCAGGATCATCCCGAACCCCAACTCTATTTTTTACCATATTTCATCCGAGACAAAGGTTTTAACCCCATTTCTTCGCATTTCTTCTATTTTCCAAACAATGTGACTCCTTCACACTATTAAATCACAACCAATCCAGACCGTTGATCTCTGCGCAATCAACGGCTTTGACTTAATTCTTCCTTCACTTTCCTTTTTAACCTCTCGCAAATGAATCTCCACCGTTGGATGCTGCCATCCAACGACCATGCTCCTCCCCATAGCCTCCGAAGCATTTGAACCCAATAATGCAGGATTTCTTAATTAGTTTTGTATTTTGCAGGTGTTTAATACTTTTTCCATTATATTGAAGAAAAGCTTGAGGCCGGCGATGACGATCCCCGTGCCTTTTATTCATAAAAGAGAAGCCATTCACAGGGTTCACCTCCACGTTTCATTAATGCTTCATGGGAATTGATGCCATATGAGCCCTGTGCGGCCCCACAGATCAACAAGACACAGTGTGATTTAATAAAATTAAAAGAGTATCAGTGTCGAAGACAAAACACAACAGAACAGAGGATTGAAGATTTTTTTCACAGTTTTGGGGGATTACGGATAAGATTGATTATCAAAAGCCTAATCCTCCAAATTAAAACACAATTAAAGAAGATCATAAAGATATATCAGACAGAAAATCCTCCACCACCACAACAGAGGCCAATTGATTCCTCTCAGCTACCAGATTGCCACCTGTAGCCTCAAAGCACTCAAACAGAGGCCGAATTATGATCAGAAAATCAGATATTTGCCTCAGCGCAGCCAAATACTTAATTATGCCAAAGGAACTTAATGCAAAATATCAGCAGAGTTATTATATCATGAAACAGAGCCTTGAAAGTCAACAAAAGCTCCCAGCGAGCTTAATCCTTTAATGTAAATTAATTGATACAGTGAAAATATTTGTACTCTTCTCCATTGAGCCTTTCAAAGGCCGAGAAGCATTAATCTGTATTAATTGACCCACGATATATTTTATCAGATCTCACCTCCTCATTCCTTCTATAAATACTTCTATAGAAGATGAGAAAATGTTGGTTGCAGAACTTTGAAATATACTTCAGCTCGAAACTTTTGTTTTTAAATAGTGTTCAAAGGCTCTTGAAGCTTTGCTTGTGATAGAATAGTTAGGCTGAGAAGTGAAAATGATTGCTAACCTGAAACACTTGACTTAAATCTGTAATTGGTTTGAAGCATCAATATAACCTGATTTATGGGATCCTAGTCTATGTCGATGGTGATGTTATTTCTTATTGTAAATTGTTATTTTATTTATGTTTCCACTTTATTCATCTTCTATTATAAAGAACAACAAGCATAGATTTATGATTTACTGTATATTAGTACCCTTCTCTGACTAATAAGCTTTATCTAAATTTTTTCTTCCAATTTGTGTTATTTAGGAATGATTTAATTCAGTTTGAGCAGTTAGGAATGTTGGCGTTCCCTCGTCCTACTGCCTTAGCTAATTGTTATTCTTGAATGTTATTTTCAGTTTATGTTAAGTAGAGATGAACTAAGGAAGTTATGGTGAGCCTTGTCCTAGTTTTATCCCAAAAGACTATCTGAAAGTTTCCCTAAGAATGTGTTGAAAGCTGGCTAGTTTCAAAGTACTTACCAGATCTTAGACCATTTTTGTTATCATTTGTGTTTTCCTTGTGTTTAAATGTTTTCTATTGAAATTTTATCAAAGGCTGGCTAGTTTCGAAGTACTTACCAGATCCTAGGTTACTTTTATGTTTTTCTTAAGTGTATGTCAAAAGCTGGCTAGTTTCAAATTACTTACCAGATCTTGGGCTGCCCTTTGTTCTTCATTTGTTTAATTCCCCTTCTTATTGTATCATTTCATTCCATAAAATCAACTTTAAAGATATCCTTAGACATAGATGACTTGCCCCATGGACCACTCTTAAACCTGTTGTTTCAATGAAACCCTATTATGACTCCATAGCCTAATGGACTAAAACCAGCATTACATCCATCTTTTTAGCCGAAGCTTGTACTATTTGCTTGCAACTTCTCACCTTTGAAACTCTTTCCATTCAAAACTTTCCACTCAAGACATAATCATGCTCAACCATCCAAAACAAACAAAAACCCTCAGCCTTAATAACTAGCCTAATATCAATACCCAAAACCTTAAAGATAAATCCATCTTTGCACTTATTGGAGAGATCCCTCTCCGGATTCAGGAGGGGTAGATCCTAGAATCCCAAAGTGGTTGAAACAGTGTTTCTCCCTGCGGTCGGAATTTTTCCAGTCTTGCTGATTACAGGGAGCTAACAGTATGCATCTCGGCATATTCTAAATATTTTCAATAAATATTTACAGTAACTCATATTATTGTTTTTGCAGAATCTCATAATATTAATTTGTAGTAATTCAAAGTACTTTGCAAAAATTCTTATTTTAGTTGTAGAAACCCACAAGATTAACTTACAGTAACTCATAATAGTAATTCCATAAACTTGTAAGTAATTTTTTAGTTCATAAATAATGTTGTGAACTCATTTCTTTGCTTCCATGTATTGATCCATAACAATATTATTTTCCTGAAGCTAATTAAACCCACATCTGTGTGCAAATAACTATAGTAACCTTCCTAACTAAATTATTTGAATTGAACAGTTACTTATCTGAATGTGAAATTGGCTGATGATGTCCACCCAACCATCAAGAGAGGTGATTACGTCCTTCTCTTTCCCCCATGCTCCACACCTGAGAGGTACAGGTTGACAGAGTTTTCTGTTGTGACCTCAGGACCCCAAGTCTAGTCAGAACTAGAAATTTTCAAGAACTCTGAGTGATTTCCATTGGTCTCTACCAACTCAAGAAATTTCCTCACTCTCTTACTTGGCTAAAGAATAGAACCCCTTTTCCTCATTGGGATGTATTTTTTATCCTTGGAGAAGCAAGTAACTGTTAAAAACTGTCCAACCACTTCTCAGTTCTTGGAATACTTTTACCATCGGCCTTTTTACTTTTTATGGAACTACTTTGCCATAACTAATTTTATTTTTCATAACAAAAAAAAAAAAAAAAAATTCCAGAAAACAATAAATGTTTCAGTATTTTCTCTAAAATAATTACTAAAATGTCATATTTCTAGTTAACAACTAGTTAATACTTAATTCAACTGTCACAACTTCCCCCCTGGAAGTAACACCATCCACTGTGTTTCACTCCATCTCTAGAAATAACTCTAGGTACACCTCACGTACAAATCCCTCATCTTCCCAAGTAGCCTCATCTGAGTTGAAGTGCTTCCACTACACTTTAACCTGGGTGATGACTTGCTTCTGGAGCATAATTTATCTCCAGTCGAGTATACGTTGAGGTTCGACCAGAAACTCGTCGTCTGGCTCTACTTGCAAACAACAAAATTTTTGTCAAATTCACATAAAAATTTATGTTTTCAAGTTCGGATTTTTCTAATTTTATCCTACCTAAATGTTTTTCCAATGGATTACATGCTTTGTATCTTGTACACATCGCTTTATTAGGGACACATGAAACACATTGTGCACCCGAATGTGGCTAGGTAAGGCCAACCAATATGCCACATCCCCCACCCTTTCCAATATCTGGAAAGGTTCGTAGAACCTGGGAGACAACTTGGCACAAGAGGCCCATCTCAAGGTGTTATTCTTTGGTTTGATCCACACATACACATGATCATGCACCTCGAACTCTCGATAAGTTATTTTCTTATATGTGTATACCTTGTGTCGATGTTGAGCAGTTCTTAGGTTTTGCTTGATCTTCCTTACCTCTGATTCCATTTCAACCAACATTTCTAGTCCAAGCATTAACTTAGTTTCAGGGCTGCTCCAATTAATGGGGGTACGACATTGCCATCCATATAAAGATTCAAAAGGACTCATCTTAAAAGATTCCTGATAACCATTGTTATAAGAAAACTCAACTAGGTGTAAATATTCTTCCCATTTGGTTGGTTGTTGCATCACGTACATGCGCAGCATGTCTTCCGAAGCCTGATTTACCCATTCGGTTTGTCCATCCGTTTGGGGATGATAAGCAACGTCAAAATTTATTTGGGTTCCCAAACCTGTAAACAAAGTTTTCAAGAATGCTGAAGTAAACTTCACATCTCTGTCTGAAATGACAGTCTTTGGAATACCATGTTGTCTAAAAATTAATCTCATAAAAATATCAACTATCTGTGCAGTGTTGTATGTAGACTGCACTAGTATAAAATGTGTAGCCTTACTCAATCTGTCGATCACCACCATAATAGAATCATTGTGATTTTTTTAATCTCAGAAAACCAGTAATGATGTCTAGGGAAATGACCTCCCATTTCCATTCAGGTACAGGTATGGGCTGCAACAATCCTGCTGGATGTCGATACTCCACCTTGACCTGTTGACACTCCAAACACTTGTTTAAGTATTCAGCAATGTTTTTTCTCATGCCAGGCCAGAAATAAATTTTTCTAATTGCAGTCAACATTTTTTGGTATCCTGGGTGTCCTACATAATTACTATGATGATATTCATTCATGATTATCTCCTTTAGATCCACACGGTTTGGTATGTATATTTTTCCTCTAAAGGTTAACATTTTTTCTTTACTAACTCCATATTCAGAAGTTCTCCTTGCTCTCTGGCCTCCTCCATTTGTTGTCATAGAAATTGGTATTCAGGATCCTTCCATTCTTCCTCTTTTACTTGATCTAAAAATTTGTATTCAAGCTGTTTATAGCAAAGCTCATAAACACAATGAATTTTCCTACTTAAGGCATCTTCCACCAAGTTTTCCTTACCCTTCACGTGATGAATATCCATATCAAACTCACTTAGGAAGGCATTCCATCTTGCCTGACGGGAGTTTAAATCAACTTGCTTGAAGTAACTAGTTAGGGTACTATGGTCAGTCTTTAATACAAACTTCTTTCCCTTCAGGTAGTGTCTCCATACCCGGAATGCATGTACCACTACTGTTAACTCCAATTCATAGGTTGAATATCTTTGCTCATGTTCTTTTAACTTCCTTGACTTGTAGGCCACTACCTTTCCTTCCTGTGATAAAACTACCCCAAATCCCTCCTTACATGCATCTGTACAAACCTCAAATTATTTGTTGGGGTCAGCTACTCTCAACACAGGAGCAGTGGCCAAAAGATGCTTTAAGCTTTCAAAACTATTCTCGCACTCATTAGTCCACTTAAATACTTTTCCCTTCCTCTGCAAGGAGGTGATTGGAAAAGAAATCCTAGAGAACCCTTCAATGAATATTCGGTAGTACCCAGCAAATCCCATAAAGGATCGGATATCCGTCACATTTTGGGGAATACGCAATTTCATAATTGTCTTAATTTTCTCTGGGTCAACAACTATCTTCTGCTAAAATAACATGGCCTGAGTACTAGATTTTTTTTTTGAAGAAATCACATTTGTTGAACTTAGCGTATAGCTAGTGTTTCCTTAACATTTCCAACACTATTCTTAGGTGCTCCTTATGTTCTTCCTGATTCTTAGAATATATTAAAATATCATCAATAAATATTAACACAAAGTTATCCAAGAAGGGGTGAAATATACCATGCATTAATCTCATAAATGTTGCTGGTGCATTTGTGAAACCAAAGGGTAGTACCACAAACTCATAATGCACGTAACTAGTATGAAAAGCAGTCTTGTAGATATCCTCATCCTTAATCCGGATATGGTGGTATCCAAACCTTAAGTCTATTTTTGAGAATATTGTGGCCCTTTTCACCTGATCAAACAGGTCATCAATCCGAGGTAAAGGATATTTATTTTTTTACTGCTAATTTATTGAGCTGTCTACAATCCATGCACATCTGCATGGTTCTGTCTTTCTTCTTTACGAACAGCACTAGTGCTCCCCAAAGGGATACACTCAAGACGAATGTATCCTTTGTCTAGTAGCTCTTGCAGTTGCATTTTTTATTCAATTAGCTCTAGAACATTCATTCTATAAGGATCTCTTGAAACTGGTGATGCTCCTGGCACTAACTCAATGGTGAAGTTAATATCTCTTCTTGGGGGTAATCCAGGTACATAATCTAGAAATACATCCATGAAGTCTTGTACCACTAGTATGTTCTCCATCATAGGGGACTTCTCTTTGGAGTTGGCATATCCTACCTGGATAGCATAAATCTGACATCCCTTCCTCATGCATTTATTCATTTGAGATGTTGTAATAGGACGCAACCATAATGGTTTCTTGATACCCTAAATCATTTTGCGTGTTCCATCTTGCATTTTGTGGTATATAATATTTTATTTACAGTCCACCAAAGTCCAATGTTTCTCTAGCCAATCCATACCCAACAGAACATCATAGGACCGTAATGGCAGTATATTCAGGTCCATGTTTAACTATTGGTCTGCAATTTCCAATGTGCAGTTTGGTATTTTGGCACTTAATTTTATTTTTTCTCATGTGGCTAGTTATACCAGCCAAGTTTTTCTGAATTTATAACCTTTTAATTCACATACTTCTACTATTTTGGGGTTTACATAACTTAAATGTGCACCTGGGTCAACCAAAATAGAAACATATTGGGAAAGTAGCTTACCTTCCAACTATATCATCGTTGGATGATAATTTTCCTTGCGATCTTCCAATGTTGTGTTGACTCGACGTATATTTCGAGCTACATCTCCAACTGTAGAAGCCTCCTCCATATTAGCAACTGTTTCACTTCTCCCTCGCTGAGGACAATTTTTGTAATAATGCGCCTCACCACACCCCCAACACTGTAGGGGTGGTTTGGAAATTTCTCCTTGTTCGAGCTTACTAGAAGCCTCTGTAGGCCTCTCTTCAGCAGGCCATCAGGTTATTTGATGATTTATGCCAAACTGTGTGCTTACTAACTTCTCACATAATTTTTAAAATTGTTACTCCTAACACCCTTGAAGTTTGAACTGTTTTTTAATCCTTTTCTTGTTTTCCAAATTTTTCCAACTTCCCCTTTTGCCTTGGACTGCTAGTAGCACATTCTTGCCTTCTGAATTGCTTCGTCCATGGTCATAGGATTTAAAAATTCAATTCGTTCCTTCATGTGGGTTGGAAAAATACTCAGGAACCTTTGAACCTTAGACTTTTCATATCTGAGATAAGGAATGTATCTTAATAGGTAGGTGAACTTGGTAATATACTTGTCCATAGTCATCTGACCCATCTTTAGGTCATGGAATTCTCTAGATTTTTCGTCATAGAAACGTTGTGTCAAATATTTGTCTTTAAATTATTGCTCGAAAGAATCCCATGTAACATCTTTATCTTCAATGTTGTGAACATTCTTTACATCCTCCTTCCATAGAGTGGCTTTTTCTCTCAACTGGTAAATGGCTAGTCTAGCTTTAATGCTGCTATACTCATACACTTGAAATTACTTATCCATATTTATCAACCAATCCTCTTCCACCTCTTCAGCTTCTCCATCGAACGTAGGTGGTTTTATTTTTCGAAACTCACCTTGTATCTCCACTTTTTGCTTCTTAATTTCATGCTGATCTGACACATTACCAGACTCTTCCTCATTATAGTTTATGTTCTTTTTGCTTCGTTATGGAGGGCTCCTGCCTATTCTATCTGTGGTTTGGTCCTTGGTTTTTCGTTCGTTCTCTTCTTGCATATCCCTATCGGGAATGGGTTGTAACACCCCTTGATTCTACTTGTCGGAAAGGCTCTTAAGTATCCTTTCTTGTTCCTGCATCAGATGTTCATTGTCACTTATTACTCAGACCATTTCCTTCTGCAAATTCATCACAATACTTAAAATTATGTTCGTCTAGTGTTGTTTTTCTTCGAGCAATCTACTAGTCCGTTGGTTCTGATCTACACTCAACTGAATACACATTTTAGGATTAATTTCTGGTTGTGTTTGAGGTGTAGGTTCCCTACTATTCCAAGGTGTTTGTTGTGTCTATCCCCTTCTCATTTCGTCCTTGCAGTACTACTTCTTTTATATGCATCAGTATACACACATTTTAACTCATTAGGTGACCCCTGGGGTCCCAGCATGGGAACGCTGCTCTAATACCACTTTTAACACTTATACTGTACAACCTAAAAACAAATTTACTTCTTACACAGGGTACTAAATCCGCTCATAAGTTTTGGGTTTGTGTTTAATTAACACACTTTAGTTTACATAATCTCAATGGTAAAGGATTCTCTGCGCATAACTTTAGACTTACCCGTATACACCCAAAAATTATATATTCTATGGTTTTAAACTTCTGTTGTTCATCGCATTTTATATAAATGTTTCGAATATTGTTTGTACCAATGACCTGCTGTCATGTCCTGGAAATTAAATACCGCAACAGTTGTGAGATTTCCTTGGATTCAGGTTCAAGTTTTAATGGGCCACCTAGCCTTTTGTTCACCATCCAATCCTTGGAGATCTAAAGTGGTTGTGTTCGGCGGGAAATGACTAGGTTTATCCTAGCAAAACCCTATTCGATTCCTTCATTTTCCTCTACTCATGCGATGAGTTTGTTTCTGCAGTTGTTAAGGCTTTGATGCCGCAAACTAAAAGCTCTTCTCCAACTAGTAATGAAGGGAATCAATGATTTGAGGTTCAATGGTTGATACGCCCTTGAGCTGTGGTTTGGAAATGATAATTTCCCCGTGGTTATCCACGAACTAGAATCGAGAACGCCATAAGCACTTCTATGATATTTTGGCAGGTTTCCGGCCTCTGATGCCAATGCAAGCTACCAGTCCCAATCCCGCTCAAACCCCCTCTACTCGGAACATGTAATTCACTTGTTTTCGGCCACAATGTTACTTTTCCTCTTGTCTTACCTTATTCAACTCTTACCTTATGCAATCTAGTTATGGTGATTTAATCTTCTGAATTTTTTTCATACTCCTTTGTCTCCAGTTCAATGCTCGGAAAATATCATGGAGAGTTATCATTTACAGGTATTTAGTTTTCTGGGTTTCATTTTCTTTTCAGTTGTTCTTCAAATTTTACAATATTTATCATTTTATTTCATCGTGCCAACGCTTACATATTTTTTGTAGACTATTATTGTAGGTTGGATTCCTTACCGAATGGAAAGGTCTCCCGTAATTCTTCCTTCACGTTGAGTGTTGGGTTCTTAACTTACTACTAACGAAAACGGCTCTACCTTTCCAGGTACTCACGTGTGAATCCGCTTAGTATAAAAATGGCTCCTTCCTTTTCCTGGTGTAATAGTGAAATTCACTTGGGTTTAACCCTAGAGTTAATCCAATCGATTAGCTTGTCTTTCTAGCCTCAAATTTCTTGCATTTTCTTATATGAACTCGAGTATTGGTTATATGAATATTCCTTTCTTAAAGTGTATGAATTTTTTAGAGAAATTTCCTCTGAGCCAGTACCTTTGGGCCTCATTAGTTTCACGGACTTATTTTAATGTAATTTTCTTAGTTTTGGAAATGTAATGCTTAAGGATTTGTTTTCCCTTTCAACTTGGCTCATAAGACGAATTTATTCATGGGAATTTCTTGTTGTGTTTGGGAACTGTGTTTTTCGGCGCAGTTTATATATACATAAAGTTATGTTTACCAAACTGTGCTATTTGATGTGATTTATTTATATACATATAAATTATGTTTACCATTATGCGTGCTTTCTTGTTATCTGATTACATACTTATGTTTGAAGTCTCAGGCCAGACCTTGAGTCTCAAACTCTAATATATATTTCAGTTTTTCAATGTAACCTAGTTTCGATTCTGCTTACTTTAAAGCTAGACATTTTTCTAGCACGCAACTCCTAGAAATGACAAGTTTATTCTGACATAGTTTATTTTCATCTTCTTTTTAAATTACCACTAGAGGGTTTTGTATTTTTTTTTCACTTAGGTGACCGGACCACCTCTAAATTCTATCTGAGTATAATTAGTCAGGAGTAGCGCCGATTTATGTCTTGAGATTACCTTCTCATACCCAAAACCAATGGTTCACTCCGCAACAGTTTATAGAAGACAAATTTTCTATAGTTCGTTTACTTGCTTTGACTTTGTACAATAAATTTGTAAATTTCAATAACATAATTGCTTTGTCAAGTATTCTTATGTATGCATCTGGAAAGATTCTAAATATTTGCAATAAATATTTACAGTAGCTCATATTATGTTTTTGCAGAATCTCATAATATTAATTTGCAGTAATTCAAAGTACTTTGCAGAAATTCTTATTTTAGCTACAGAAACTTATAAGATTAACTTACAGTAACTCATAATAATAATTGCAAAAATTTGTAAGTAATTGTCCAGTTCATAAATAATGTTGTGAACTCATTTCTTTGCTTCTAGGTATTGATCAATAACAATATTGTTTTCCTGAAGCTAATTAAACCCATATCTATGTGAAAACAACTATAGTAACATTCTTGACTAAATTATATGAATTGAACAGTTACTTATCTGAATGTCAAATTGGCTGATGATGTCCACCCAACCATCAAGAGAGGAAATTACGTCCTTCTCTTTCCCCCGTGCTCCACACCTGAGAGGTACAGGTTTAGAGAGTTTTCTGTTGTGACCTCGGGACCCCAAGTCCAGTCAGAACCAGAAATTCTCAGGAACTCTGAGTGATTTCCACTGGTCTCTACTAGCTCAAGAAATTTCTCTGGACCTTTCTTCTAGTGTCTTTCACTTTATTGATTTACCCCTCAACATTACCTATCCATAACATAAACTTAGGCATATTACACGCATATAATATCGATTCATGTCCACATGATACTGAACTCATAGATATGTTAGAGTAACTCTTCCAACTTGATTCCTCATAAGAACAAGAACCTCTTCATGCCATTCACCTGCACAATAAATCATTCCTCCACAAGAATGATCCTTGAAAACCCTGTCAGAAGTGACATAGATACATACATACATATATATATAGTCATTATCATATAAAAATCATGATCATGTCATACAATGACATACATACACACATATATACATATAAACATTAGCAATAAACAATCATGATCCATGATGACCTTGTTAGACACAACATACATACATATATATATATACATGTGAATACTAGCACATAACAATTATAAAGATCCTTTCAATCAATGACATACATACATACATACATACATATATGCATACATAAACATCAACATAAATAAATCATGATCTCTTAGTGACAAGATGATGAGCTTAGTGCAAAGTAAACACCTTCACTAAGTGGGTGTTATGTATATTTTATTAATTATTAGTCAGATATAGTTATATTAGGTTTTATTAAGTGAAAGGGCATGATCAAAGATCATGCCTCTTCACCAAGGGACACCATGAGGCTATATTTAAAGCCTCGGTGATTCCCCATTGTAATCATCTCTCATATTTTATCAATAATAATATATACTTATAAAGTTTACCATAGTTTTTACACTCCATTGGTTTACCAAAGTTTTTACACTCCAGTGGGGCCCGCGGGCTATTTTTAGTTGTATGCCTATTTTTAGACATGGTGAGCATATTCTATAAGTTGTAGGATGCTATTTGTAGATGGTTGGTCAAATGTGGAAAATAGATGAAATTATGTTTTTAGAATATTGGGAGAAGTCTATTTATAGATCGTCGATCTAAAAATAGGTGCATGTCGATTATTATTAACCCTTAATAATAATCCGACAATAAACATCAACTTACTCTCTTGGAGCACTTTATTTCAGTGAAAAGATTTCGCAAATCAGTGGGCTGAAGGAATTACACCATTCCTAGGGTTATTGGTGGCTCATGCATGGAGGACTCGGTTAGAACTGAAGTGGCAAAGTTATGATAGAGTTGGAAGAGTAGTTATTGGAGTTCTTATTTAGTTTAACTCAGTTAAGTGAGTTAAACTCAGTTGAGATATTTGTATCTAGTATAACTGAAAGATACACTAGTGAGAGTTAAGTGAATTAATTAGTTAATTAATTCACAACCAATAAATCACTAAAAACTAAACAGATACAACAGTTAACTACAGTGCATGTCAGTTCCAATGGAGAACGAGTGGAGAGATAGGTGAAAGGGTGAGATGGACTATCTGTTGTGACTATAGTGATGAATTCAATGCATCTGAAACACATTGAAGTTTCCAATGAGGATTCTGCAGTCAAGGCAAGGCCAATTCGAATTCATTCAGGGGTCTTGTTCAGCAGGGATTGCGCAGTGGAGGCAAGCTATCAAGAGGCAAGAAATTGGTGCATAGAGATGCAAATTTCTGCATGACAGTGTGTAATGAATCTATATTGTAGTGAGAGATTGATGTACTAATATTTGTATGAGATTATTAAATGATTCCATTGATATACATAATATATGATAGCTGGGGTTTTTAGCTTTAAGCTTTCCCATTAAACAACTGTGTTATGTGTGATTGAATTTATTCACGTGTTTGCAATTGATTTTTAAATTTCTGCAAGTTAACAGTGGAAGGATTCTTTATTTAGCAAGAATATAAATATTGTTAGATCAAGAGAATCTAGTAATACATCAGTATTAATTAATTTCCACATGGTATCAGAGTAGTATTGATCACTAGAGATTGCAATTGTGAATAAGTGTTGAGTTTTGTGCTGGTAGACAATTCGAATTTGCTGCAGAAATTTCTTGGTCCGACAGTTGAGTATTCATTGAAATGTCTTTCAATGGGTTGTGATTGGAGTATGCCCTTGAGGGTAGCTTGAATTACATATCTTGGAAGGATAGGATGGAGGCAGTGCTTGAAGATAATGGATTGAAGGAGTTCATTGATAGCGATGTTCCAAAGCCTTCTTCTAGTGATGCTGCAGGACTTGACGCATGGCAAAAGAAGGTAGCAAAGACAAGAATAATTTTGTTGGAAGGTGTGAAGGAACATATTGTGTCAAGCCTTCATGGGAAAGCCACTCCATTTTCAATTTGGAAGGCTTTGAAAGATCTTTTCCAAAGCAGCAGTGACCAGAGGAAGTTGGCTCTGAAAGATAAGCTCAAAAAAATAAAAATGGAGAAGGGCGACAGTATTCCAAAATATCTCACGAATTTTTTCCATTGTAGGGATGAACTAGGAAGTGTGGGGATTACTGTTGATGATGATGACTTGGTGAGCTTGGCTCTTCTTGGACTTCTGAAGAGTTGGCATAGCTACAAATACTCTATCAATGAATGGGAGAAACTTTCGGGTTGGGAGTGACTTTGGTCGGATCTTGTGCAGGAGGAGATAAGGTGAAGTACCAGGGATGGCTCTTCATCGAAGAATGATGATGAAGAGAATTACGCTTTGGCTGCCAAAGAAAGGAAAGGGAAGGGGAAGAAATCCCATCCAAAATCTGAGGCTAAAGGCAAGAAGATGGATTTTTCCAAAGTGAAGTGTTTTCACTATCACGAACATGGGCATCTTGCCACTAACTACCCATAGAAAAAGAATAACAAGAATGTTGTTGGAGCTACAGCTGGAGAGGCCTTAGCCTCGCGATTTGAACATGATTTCTCTTTTATCGAATGCTTGGTTTCAAGCTCAATGGAATTGGTGTGGTATCTTGATAGTGGTCCGTCTTTCCATATGACAGGAGACACGGAGTTGTTTAGTGACTTGGAGGAGAAGGATATCCAAATGCATATAGAGATGGGCGATGATGGCAGATACAGTGCGACCGAAATTGGAATCATTACCTTTGAGAGGGATTCAGGTAAACCATTTCTATTGAAAGATGTTATGCATGTTCTAGGTATGAAGAAGAACTTGGTCTTGGTCGCAATGTTGGAAAACAAATGTTATGACGTTGATTTCAGCAAGGGAAAAGTTTCCTGCGACATAAAAAAATGGGTCAAACCAAGAGGATATGGATTCGAGTTAGGAATATATACAATCTGGAGGTATATGGCTGCACTGTAATGATGGGCAAAGCAGAAGAAGTGGTGAGACGGGATGAGGGCGAATTATGGCACAGGAAATTGGGCCATCTTCACCATGGCCCCTTGAATATTTTTCAGTAGATTTATACTATACTTCCCAAGGGTACTCTTGCACAGTTAGATCAGTGCAAGGGATGTACTATGGGTAAGTTTGTGAAGAACACCTTTCATGAGAAGGAGAACCATGCTTCGGTGATCCTAGAGAGAATTCACAGAGACGTGTGTGGACCTTTCTCGGTTGCTTCAACATCAAAACACACGTATTATGTTATATTTTTTGACGACTATTCTCATAGATATTGGATCTTCTTCATGTAGAATAAGAGTGAAACATTCTCAAAGTTCTATGAGTTTAAAGCATTGGTGGAGAAGGAGTTGGGGAAGCAAGTGAAGGCTCTGCAAAGCGATAATGGTGGTGAGTATATCTCGAACGAATTCAAATACTTCTATATAAAAGAATGAATTTGAATAGAACTCATAGTGCCTCATATCCCATAGCAGAATGGGGTCACAGACAGGAATAACAGAACGATCGTGGGTGTTGCACGAGCTATGCTACATGACCAGGGCCTACTGATGCACTTGTGACTGGAATCATGCAACACTATGGTTTATGTGAAAGTTTTTTGTCCTCATAGAGTGCTTGGCATGAGTACACCTGAAGAAGCGTTTACTGGTAAGAAGCCTGATATTTCTCATTTGAATATTTTTGGCTCATCTAGTTACATTCATGTGACCAAGGATGCCAGGAAGAAGCTGGAGCTGACTGCAAAAGTTGGGATATTTGTGGGGTACACAAAAACACCCCATAATTATCATGTGTATTTTCCAAACAGTCAAATGATTGTGGTGCGAAAAGATATAAAATTCAATGAGGTGAAAGCCATGAATTTTTCGCTTGAGAGGGAGCTACACTTGCATGAAGAGGAGGAACTTCTTATTCCCAAATATGAGCCTCTAGATGTGGATCAGCCATAGGAGGAGATTCATGGAGTGGAGGAGTCCACTCATGCAAAACCAAACATCAGAACATGTAGAAAACATACCACAGAAGCTGAGAGACTGAAGCTTGATGCGGTAGAGAATGTAGGAGTCCCTACATCATAGCGCAGACAGAGACAGTCACCTGGCCGATTTACTGGATACATGGCTCTTATGAGAAAGTGTGTCATGATAGAGCCATATTCTTTTGAAGAAGCAGCACAGGAGCCCACATGGGTAGATTCCATGGTGGAGGAGTATGAATCCATTGTCAGAAATAGTGCTTGGGAGACTGTTCCAAGGCCGGTGGGTAAATCAGTTGTAGATGTGAAATGGATCTACAAGGTAAAGCAAGATGTTGATGGGAGCATCGAGAAGTATAAGGCAAGATTTGTTGCTTGGGGCTTCTCACAGATCAAGGGGATTGATTATGAAGAAACCTTTTCACTTGTCGCACGGTATTCTTCCATAAGGACCATCCTTGCACATTCATCAAATGGTCGTGAAGATTGTGTTCCTTAATGGAATCATTGAGGAAGAGGTGTACATTGAGAATCTTGAAGGATTTTAGATCTTCAGTAGCAAGTCGGATGTGTACAGACTCAAAAGAGCGTTTTATGGGCTGAAGCAAGCACCACGTGCTTGGTACACACTTATCGATAGCTATTTCACTAGACTTGGCTTCAGCAAGAGTGAGGCAGATGCAAACCTGTACCAAATTGTAGTGGAGGATAAGCTTTTAATCATTTTTCTTTATGTTGATGATTTAATACTAACGGGTGATGAGCAGTTGATACACTCATGCAAGGCATATCTTGCAAAGGAGTTTGAGAAAGGATTTGGGCCTCCTTCATTATTTCCTTGGATTGGAAATATGGCAGCAAGAAGGTGAACTGTTTGTGTCTCAAGGCAAGTGTTAGTATGAATCTTAATTCCAAGAGTACGAAAAAAACACACTTTAGCTGTGCATAAAAAAAATCCCTAACAACAAAGATGGCTGCCAATATCCTCAGATCTGCAGTTAGGTGATCAAGATAAATGCTGCAAAAATCTAGATCTATGCATCAAAAGACATTAAGCAGTAGAAAAAACAAAATTTACTCCATGCATACAATAGACAAGACAAGAATATGTTGAATGAATTTTTTATTAATGGCACCTGGGAGGAAGAAACAGAAGGGTGATACCATCTCTCCTCAATGGGATGGGTTCTTGTAAGTCCTCAGCACTTCAGATCTAAAATTCCCCTCTCTTGATGGTGTAGAAAACCTAGACAAAAATGGTAGAAAAATATGACTATAATGGTGGATCAAAGTCAGACCAAGAGTATAGATCCAGAGTGATCTTTAGGCAACAAAAGGTGGTAAATGAATGATCAGGTGATCATGTCCTAAGTGAAGAAAATGCTCAAAATTGAAACTTCTCATAATTGTTTGAAACCATAACAACAGGATAGGCCTCATCGATATGATCCTGTAGCCGTGAACGACACTCAAATCCGACAATGTAAGTGAAAGTTATTCAAGTTTGAAAATTCACAATTTCATGCAAAAGACCAATTTGATCAGGGTTGACTTTGATTTAAAAAATATTAAAAAAATTATTCCACAGAATATTCCTTCATCATCCAATCACAGATCGACATTTGTCAACCCCAGATTTCATAGTGGATATACTATGGATTTCAGTGCCCATTCAATGGGTGCCACGTGGCCCCAAGACCGCAGATTTTATGGTGGAAAAATTTATTGGCATTGGTAGGAATCGACCCCGAGTCAGGTGGCCGCCAACCCACAAGCCCGACTGACCTGCCCACACAATAGTTCTTAACATGTTATGGTCTTATTGCATATTTGAACTTTATTAAAGTTATGGTTGGGCGAAAAGGGGGCTAGCCCCCTACACACAGGACTGCACACACAAAACCTTGGCTCTAAACTCCGACGGTCATGTTACAGTTGTGGTCATGAGGTGTGATCACATGTTTATCGGCGGCGAAGTTTACGTGATTTTAAATGCCACGGTTTTATAACCGTTGGCCCAAACAATTCCGCTGGCGGTGGAGTTGGTCCATGTGACCACTTCACCTTGACACTTAATGCCACCCTAACTGTGCGGCTAATTTTGAGCGGACCACCAAATTCATCGGTAATTACTATTTTAGTGAAGTTAACTCCAGTCCTCCCAAGTTTGGTGGAGTTTTTTTAGGACAAACTGGACAAAACTTCTTTTGGTCATAACTTCTGATAGGAAAAACATTTTGGAGCGATTTTTTTTTTTATTTAAGGTATTTTGAGCATTCCAGAGCCAATGGTGTAGGTTGCAGAGGCAATAGAGCTCATCTCCAGGTACTGTTCCAGCAGAGAATCTTGGAGAGCCATCAGGGCCTAGGGAGTGTTGGGCTGTATTGGGCTATGGTTAACCATTGGAGGTGAAACAAAAGCCAATATTTACTGTTTTCTATGTTTTGAACTCATTTATACAGCTTATTTTTCCTTTTTAGGTATTCTGATCATTGCATAACCAATTTGATCATCTAATAGAGCAAGGAAATGCCCATTTGGGGGCCTTGGACTCGACAGATGTAGCCCAAGAGGGGTGAGTTGCCTCATCGATTGTTGTGTTATATTATGTGATTTTATCTTGCTGTGTTTTTCAGATTCAATATGTTAAACAGTAAAATGAAATAACACTCCTTCACACATAAGACTCAGAAATTTACCAAAAGCACTTTGTTTCAATTGCAAGACATTTAAAATAGTTTGCACATATAATTTTATGGAATGAATACCTTGAAAAACAAATACAAGTAATTTCATTTTCGGATCATGAGTGTTAACTTCTTCAATTTCTAAATACAGAGTCTGTAGAGGGCCAGGTAGCCTCTGGATCTCATCCTTTTATCAAAGGTGACATATCCAGTAAATACCCCTACAGTCGATCTCTGGAATAAATCTAAGAAGTTTCACATTTAATTTAATGAAGATGGATACCTTGCACACATTTTCAAGTACTTCCATTTTCAGATCATTTGGTATTAGAGCTATGTTTTAGCGCTAGAGTTTTTACTCAGCATTTGTTTTGTGCAAAGATTAAGTCATTTGTTTGCAAGTTTTGATGTTGACTAGGTTAAAAATCAAGAGAGGTGAAGGAAACTTGGTTAGTGCACAAACTAATCCACAACCAAGAACCACCTCTAAGAGCCCTAGAAGCAGCTACAAGCATGCCTTCAAGAGAAGGATAAGCTCATGAAGAGATGGATCCCAAAGAAGAAGAAAGGGTATTTCGGAAAGCTTTCTTGGATATGACTGAAATGGTAAGGATCCTCTATCAAGAAAGAAATGATAGAATTGTTGGAGAAGGGTCTAAAAACAAAAAAGAAGGAGAGGGTTCTTAGGAGGAAAGAAGAGTAATGATTAGTCTAAGAAAGGACATGGAGGAAATGGTGATCCACCATCTCCATCTTCATCCTCTTCCTCGACATCGTCTTCCTCGACTTCGGTAAATCAGTCACATAAGTCGAAAACCATTGGTAAAAATCATTTTTTAAAGCTTGATGTGAAATTTGAATTGCCCATGTTTAACGGTGAAGTCAATGCAAAGAAAATAGACAATTGGATCAGACAATTGGAAGTTTATTTAAGGATTCAAAACCTTCATGATGATGACACCAAGATACAACTAGCCTCGCTGAGAATGGATGGAGCAGCATTGGTATGGTGGGAATCCAAGACCATAGAGGAATTTTGAAAACATAGTAAGATTAATTTATCATGGGTTGAATTTATTTCCGCAATTAAGAAGAAATTTTATCCTCTTGCTCATCTACAAAAAGCTATAATGAATTGGAAAAACTTTAGACAGCTTAAAGGACAAAGTGTTCAAGAATACACTCAAGAGTTTAGGAGAAGAGAAATCTTGTTAGCAGTAGACTTACAAAGTCAAGATGCTCTGCTGAAATATATAGGTGGTTTGCATAATTACCTTATACATATTATCCTTATGTTCAATCCTACTAGTCTAGACGAAGTTTGTGTACAAGCTATGCATTTAGAGGCTAGAGGGAAAAACACTTTTGATGTGAATGAGGGTAGTGATTTTAAAGGCAAAGGAAGAAAAAGGATTGCAAACTCTAGAAAGAAAAAAAGGAAATTATTTTGCAAAAATTGTTCAAAAACAAGCCACGATGAAGACCACTATTGGAAGCTTCATCCGGAGCTAAAATCAGAGAAATATAAAAACAAAGACAAAACCAAAGAAAAGGGAATGACTCGAGAGACTGAGAAACAACTAGCTAGATTTATGTTTTGTTGCTAGATCTCAGAAGACCGTAATACTTTTTTTTTGAAATACTTTTCCTTTAATGAAAGAAGCACCGCTTTATTGCAAGATCTGAGGCAATCTTGAGGATATGTGTATGTTTATCTAGTGGTAGAGGGCCCCTACTTCCCGAGAAGCTTTATGCACATTTCTTAGATAAGTAACTTTAGCCTTGTTGCATTCCTAGTTTAAGCAATTTTCTGAACTTTGTGTTTTATATTCACTTGCATTGGATGCTACAGTTTAGTCTTGTTCTTACGAATTATTCCAAAATATCACTAATATTGAATGAGGTATAGTTGTAGTATTTTAGGAGTTAGTTTCATTTCTTTGAACTTTATGTTTTTGTGCTCAATTACATCAGTTGTTACAGCTAGTCTTGTTCTTATTAATCTCTTCCAAAATATCACTAACTTTGGATGAGACATAGCTGTGGTGTTTTAGAGCTTACTGCGCTTTGTTGAAATTTATGTTTTTATGCTCATTTAAATCACATGTTACATCCAGTCCTATTCTACGAATTATTCCAAAATACCACTAACCCCGAATAAGACAGAGCTGAAACATTTCAGTGATTAGTTGCATTATAAGTGTAGTTGTAGTATTCCGGAGATTAATGGTGCACTAGTTCATTTTCTGTTCACTATATTTCAAATTAGATTAATGGCACTCTAGCTCAGATTCTGTTCACTGTATTTCAAGTTAGGATAATGGCATTCTAGTACAGTTGTGGTCACTGTATTTCAAATTTGAATGATTGCATTTTAGTTCAGCTTTATCCATTGTATTGTTAGTTTTATTAGTCAGTTGTATGCTAGTTTTGTTCCATTATATTTCAAGGCCTTCATTATTTACAAACTACTCTTGTTATTAATCTCTTCCAATACATCATCATATGGACAGGAATTAGTGATATCAGTTCAAGGCCTTGACTGTTCTGCAATCTCTTATAATTGTGCAAATAGCCTGTTTCCCAAAACTATTTCAAAAGACTTCTAATTTCCGAATAAGGCTTAGTAGTGACAATTTAAGTTGTAGAATGGATTAATCTCAGTGTCATAGGTTAATTTAGAGTAGAATCCCTCACTGTGTTGCAGACTATCTTTTCCAAATATGTTCCAACAAATTTCTAGCCATGGATACGATTTTCTCTATGATCTTGTAGGTGTTTGTTTACTTAGAAGAACCTCATGGCACTAACTTATCCTTTTCCCAAGCTATTCCAACATATTTCTAGTGAATGAATGGGAATGATTTAATGTTATGAGTTATTAAGTTCATGTTCTAAGTTATTTTTCTTGTTAAAGTATTGCATTTTCTGTTCTCAAGAGCCATACATAATTTAGAATAGGTTTTGCTCTATTTTAGTGTGACCAACAACTTCTCTTTGCCAAAACTTAGTTCTTTTGCCTCTTAGAATAAAAAAACACAAAACCAAAAACATTGGAAAAACACTAAACACAACGTAGTGAGAAAAAAATACCTAGGCACATATAGTGCACTTCACTTCAACAGTTTACTAGCCCTGGTTGACAATTTATGACCTCAATTTAGGAACACTAAGTTGAGCAGACAAGACCCATGATGTAATCATTGTAATATTCTGTCATGCAAAGACTTATTCCATTTTGTAAACCCACTTGGTTGGGTAGTTGAGTCAAAATGTGTAAACCCATTTAGTTGGGTACTTGAGTCACATATGTAAATCCACTTGGTTAGATCATTGATGTAAGTATGAGTCCTTGGTGATAGGAAAGGTCATAGATTCATGTACTTCATTGAAAAATATGTTTGAATATTAAGCATGAACTTAGGGGGAGCAAGCATGGTAACTTCAGTGCACATCAGATCTACAGAGCTCTTCTTTCTACAAGAGAAGAAAAACCTTGTTTGGTTTTGATCCACCCTTTGCCCTTGATGTCAAAGGGGGAGAGTATCATGGTGTTTGAATAATGGTTATAATCAATGTACCTATCTGTTGTGGTGATCAAACACCATCATGGTTTCCATCAAGTCCAAAGGGGGAGATTGTTGGCAATATGATGCAATGTGTTGTCCTTGAAGGAAACCTACTTGATGAGTTGCCTATGAAAAGCAACCTATTTGTTAAATATGTAAGGATGATGTAGCTACAGATTAGTTCAAATTTGACAGAGAAAAGAATTCCAATAAGTGCCAGAGTAATGATGAACAAGATATGTCACAAAGCATATGCGGGTTTGTAAAGGCAAAGTAGCGTATGTACGCGGAAAAGTACGTACCAAGTAGCGTATGCCTATTTGCGCTCTAAATTTATAAAACCAGGGGACATTACCATGGTATTGGCCCATAGTATTGAGCGCTGGATTATCTATTTGATCCCGTCCAGGAATACCATCAGCGGTTGAGTGGTTTTGACTCATGGTATTGACAAAGGCTAAATATATATAGGGAGAAAAAGATCATAGTGCAAGGGTGTGCATGTGTAAGGGTTTTTGATGAATAATATTTATCCAAGGAATATTTGCATGGATAACCTCTGTTCCTACTTGATAGATAATTGATAGATCTGAATCTATGATGCACCTATGGATATGATGAAGTTTCAAGATCTCTAGATCTAGAAATGATGAATCTCTAGGATGATCTGCAAAAGAAATGATGAAGACCTGGCACAAGTTTGATGAAGAAATTGAAGAAATCTGGGTAAGTTTATAGATCTGGTCTGTTCTGCAAAATTTATCTTTTACAGATCTTTACGCTAGTTTGTATCGGTAAAAGTGCATATATAGGCGGGTTCGCTTCATGTAAAGCGCGTATGGAAGTTAGGGTTTTCTAAAGAATAATATACACAGAAGTATACATAGGTTGGTGTGTAGAAAAGTGCATATATACACAGGTTCAGTGAAGTAAAAGTGCGTATGGAATCTAGGGTTTTTCTGAAGTGTGTGGAATGAAATATCTGATCTGTTTTGTTGTTTTACTGCTATCTGTCAAGGATGTATTCATACGGATCTAGGTTGTTTGAATGTTGATTATACTGCTGATTATGTTGATTAAAGATCAAGTTGTTGGTTGATTGGTTGACTATTCAATGAATGAATTGATGAGGGAAGAATGAATGTCTAAACAGTTCTACATGGTTTCAGATCTGAATATAAGTTTGAACTAATTCTGAAAGAAAGCATACACAGAAGAATACACTAGTTGGTGAAAAGGAAAGCACGTGCATACGCGGAAACTATGAAGAAAAGTCGTGTATTATTTCAAGAATATAAAACTAGCATGCACTGAAGCATATGCAGGTTGGTGTGAAGAAAGACGCGTATATATGCGGGTTACAGAAAGAAAAACAGCATATGGTATCTGAATTAATGATTGTTCAAGGTTGAATGTGTATTTGATTATCTACTCTGAAGTCTGGGTTATTTCTGATATTCTGGTTAGAGTGGTATTGTTGTTCTAATTGAAGTTTTGGGTAAAGTATGGTTGTTGATGTTAAGGGGGTTGTATTGAAGCTGTTTTGATCTAGTATGAAAATCGATGAAACGTGGTCTACAGTGGATCTGAGGGTTGAAGCCTTTAGTATAAAAGTGGAAGCTTTCTGCCAATATAAGCTGGTGCTAACTTCAGGGCGCCGTAGCTCCCTTCCAGGAGAGGCTAGTAAACGAGATCAGGGGGTTGGAGCTCCCTTCCAGTAGAGGCTGGAGAACGAAAGAAGGTTGCAGCCTTCTGCAGGTGGGTGCCTGCGTGCTAGTATGAGTCTATGCCAGTACAAATTGTAAGAAGTTTTCTTTATAATAAATATTGAAGACAGAGACGATAGTAGCGATGGTTTTCTCCCGAATTGGGTTTCCGCCTTAAATACTGGTGTTCATGTGTGTTGCTTATGTGTGATGGTTTATTCTGTTATTACTTCACATGCTTACTGCTTACTAAACATCTGATGAATGAATGATGCAATAATCTGAGTAAAGAATTAAATGAATAATAATATCTCTGGACATACACAAGTTCTCTTAAGGATATCCACGTGTATATGCAAGTTTGGTTCAGTAAAGTAGCGTATGGTTTTTAAGAGAAAGAAAAAGTAAAAAGTTTATTGTTAGCTCTAAATACTAATTCACCCCCCCTCTCAGTATTTTTTCCCAACATTAAGGGTTTGATGCCACACTCTAGAAGCTCTTCTCCAGCTAGTAATGAAGGGAATAAATGATTTGAGGTTCGATGGTCGATACACCCTTGAGCTGTGGTCTGGAAATGAGAATTTCCCCGTGGTTATCCACAAGTTGGAATCGAGGCCACCATAAGCACTTCTAAAATATTTTGGCGTGTTTCCGACCTCTGATGCCAATGCAAGCTGCTAGTCCCAATCTTGCTCAAACCCCCTCTACTCGGCACAGGTAATACCCTTTTTCGGGTCACAATGTTACTTTGCCTCTCGGATTACCTTATTCAACTCTTACCTTATGCAATCTAGTCATGGTGATTTAATCTTCCAAATTTTTTTCCTATTCCTTTGTCTCCAGTTCGACGCTTGGAAAATCTCGTGGCGAGTTATCATTTGTAGGTATTTAGTTTTCTGGGTTTCATTTTATTTTCAACTGTTCTTCAAGTTTTACGATATTTATCGTTTTATTTCATAGTGCCAATGCTTACAGATTTTCTGTGGCTTATTATTGAAGGTGTGATTCCTTACCGAATGATAAGGTCTCCCGTAATTCTTCCTTCACATTGAGCGATGGGTTCTTAACTTACTACTAACGAAAATGGCTCTACCTTTCCAGGTACTCATGTGTGAATCCGCTCAGTATAAAAGGGACTCCTTCCTCTTCCTAGCATAATAATGAAATTCACTTGGGTTTAACCCTAGATTTCATCCAGTCGAATAGATTGTCTTTCTAGCCTCAGCTTTCTTGAATTTTCTTATATGAGCTCCAGTATGGTTATATGAATATTCATTCCTTCAAGTGTATGAATTTTTTAGAGAAATTTCCTCTGAGCCAGTACCTTTGGGCCTCGATTTAGTTTCGTGGATTTATCTTAATGTAATTTTCTTATTTTTGGAAATGTAATGCTTAAGGATCTGTTTTCCTTTTCAACTCAGCTCATAAGATGAATTTCTTCATGGAAATTTCTTGTTGTGTTTGGGAACTATTTTTTTCGATGCATTTATATATACATAAAGTTTTTTTTACCAAACTATGTTATTCAATTTGATTTATTTATATACATATAAATTCCATCTACCATTATGTGTGCTTTCTTGTTATCTGATTACATACTTATGTTCTAAGTCTCAGGTCGGACCTTGAGTCTCAAACTCTAATATATATCTTAGTTTTACAATGTAACCTAGTTTACATTGTGCTTACTTTAAAGCTAGATATATGTTTAGCATGCAACTCCTGGAAATGAGAAGTTTATTCCGACATAGTTTGTTTTCATTTCTTTTTTTTTAATTACCAATACATGTTTTTGTAATTTTTTTTCACTTAGGTGACCGGACCACCTCTAAATTATGTCCGAGTATAAGTAGCCAGGATTAGCGATGAGTTCTGGGTTTAGATTACCTCCTCGTACCCAGAACCAATAGTTCACTCCACAACAATTTATAGAAGACAGATTTTCTATAGTCAGTTTACTTGCTTTGACTTTGTACAGTAAATTTGTAAATTTCAATAACATAATTTCTTTGTTAGGTATTCTGATGTATGCATCTTGACATATTCTAAATCATTTCAATAAATATTTACTATAGCTCATATTATTGTTTTTTCAAAATCTCATAATATTAATTTGCACTAATTCAAAGTACTTTGCAGAAATTCTTATTTTAATTGCATAAAATCACAAGATTAACTTACAGTAACTCATAATAATAATTGCATAAACTTGTAAGTAATTTTTTAGTTCATAAATAATGTTGCGAACTCATTTCTTTTCTTCCAGGTATTGATCCATAACAATATTGTTTTCCTGAAGCTAATTAAACCCATATCTGTGTGCAAATAGCTATAGTGACCTTCCTGACTAAATTATCTGAATTGAACAGTTACTTATCTAAATGTGAAATTGGCTGATGATGTCCACCCAGCCATCAAGAGCGGTGATTATGTCCTTCTCTTTCCCCCGTGCTCCACACCTGAGAGCTACAGGTTGACAGAGTTTTCTGTTGTGACCTCAGGACCCCAAGCCCAGTCAGAACTAGAAATTTTCAGGAACTCTGAGTGATTTCCACTGGTCTCTACTAGCTCATGAAATTTCCTCACTCTCTTCCTTGGCTAAAGAATAGAACCCCTTTTCCTCATTGGGATGTATTTTTTATCCTTGGAGGAGCAAGTAACTGTTAAAAACTGTCCAACCACTTCTCAGTTCTTGGAATACTTTTACCATCAGCATTTTTACTTTTTATGGAACTAATTTTCCATAAATAATTTTATTTTTCATAACAACAAAAAAATAAAATTTTCCAGAAAAAATAAACTTTTCAGTCTTTTCTATAAAATAATTACTAAAATGTCATATTTCTAGTTAACAACTAGTTAACAACTAGTTAATACTTAATTCAGCTGTCACAACTTCCCCCCCTGGAAGTAACACCGTCCACAGTGTTTCACTCTAGGTCTAGAAATAACTCTGGGTACACCTCACGTACAAATCCCTCATCTTCCCAGGTAGCCTCATCCGAGTTGAAGTGTTTCCACTGCACTTTAACTTGGGTGATGACTCGCTTCCGGAGCATAATTTATCTCCGGTCGAGTACACATTGAGGTTCAACCAGAAACTTGTCGTCCAGCTCTACCTGCAAACAACAAAATTTTTATCAAATTCACATAAAAATTCATGTTTTCAAGTTATAATTTTTCTAATTTTATCTTACCTGAATGTTCTGCCAATGGATTACATGCTTCAGATCATGTACATATCACTTTAGTAGGGACACATGAAACACATTTTTCACCCGATTGTGGCTAGGTAAGGCCAACCAATACGCCATAGGCCACACCCTTTCCAATATTTGGAAAGGTTCGCAAAACCTGGGAGCCAATTTGGCACAAGAGGCCCATCTCAAGGTGCTATTATTTGGTTTGATCCACACATACACATGATCACCCACCTCGAACACTCGATAAGTTATTTTCTTATATGTGTATATCTTCTGTTGATCTTGAGCAGCTCTCAGGTTTTGCTTGATCTTCCTTACCTCTGATTCCATTTTAGCCAGCATTTCAAGTCCAAGCATTAACTTAGTTTTGAGGCTGCTCCAATTAATGGGGGTACGACATTGTTGTCCATATAGAGCTTCGAAAGGACTCATCTTAAGAGATTCCTGATAACCATTTTTGTAAGAAAATTCAACTAGGTGTAAATATTCTTCCCATTTTGTTGGTTGCTGCATCACGTGCATGTGCAGTATGTCTTTCGAAGCCTGATTTACCCGTTCTATTTTTCCATCCATTTGGGGATGATAAGTAGTGCTGAAATTTATTTGGGTTCCTAAACATGTAAACAAAGTTTTCCAGAATGCTTAAGTAAACTTCACATCTCTGTCTAAAATGACAGTCTTTGGAATACCATGCAGTCTAAAAATTTCTCTCATAAAAATATTAACTATCTGTACAGTGTTGTACGTAGACTGCACTAGTATAAAATGTACAGCCTTACTCAATCATTTGATCACCACCATAATGGAATCATTGTGATTTTTTTATCGCAAAAAACTAGTAATGAAGTCTAGGTAAATGACATCCCATTTCCATCCAGGTACAGGTATGGGCTGCAAAAATCCAGCTGGATGTCGATGCTCCACCTTGACCTGTTGAAACTCCGAACACTTGTTTAAGTATTCAACAATTTTTCTTCTCATGCTAAGCCAAAAAAGAACTTTTCTAATTTTCGTCAGCATTTTCTGGTATCCTGGGTGTCCTGCATAATTACTACGATGATATTCATTCATGATTAGCTCCTTTAGATCCACACGGTTTGGTATGTATATTTTTCCTCTAAAGTTTAACATTTTTTATTTACTAACTCAATATTCAGAAGTGCTTCCTTGCACTCTGGCCTCCTCCATTTGTTGTCATAGAAATTGGTATTCAGGATCCTTTCATGCTTCCTCTTTTACTTGATCTAAAAATTTGTATTCAAGCTGGTTATGGAAAAGCTCATAAACACAATGCATTTTCCTACTTAAGGCATCTGCCACCTAGTTTTCCTTACCCTTCACGTGTTGGATATCCATATCAAACTCACTTAGGAAGGCATTCCATATTGCCTGACGGGAGTTTAAATCAGCTTGCTTGAAGTAACTGGTTAGGGTACTGTGGTTAGTATTTAATACAAACTTCTTTCCCAGCAGGTAGTGTCTCCATACCTGGAGTGCATGTACCACTGCTGTTAACTCCAAGTCATAGGTTGAATACCTTTTCTCATGTTCTTTTAACTTCCTTGACTCGTAGGCCACTACCTTTCCTTCCTGTGATAAAACTACCCCAAATCCCTCTGTACATGCGTCTATACAAACCTCAAATTCTTTGTTGGGGTCATCTACCCTCAACACAGGAGAAGTGGTCAACAGATGATTTAACCTTTCAAAACTATTCTAGCACTCATTAGTCCACTTAAATAATTTTCCCTTCCTCTGCAAGGAGGTGATTGGAAAAGAAATTCTGGAGAACCCTTCAATGAATCTTCGATAGTACCCAGCAAATCCCATAAAAGATCAAATATCCACCACATTTTGGGGAATCCTCCATTCCATAATTGTCTTAATTTTCTCTGGGTCAACAGTTATCTTCTGCTGAAACAACATGGCCTAAGTACTGGATTTCTATTTTGAAGAAATCACATTTGTTGAACTTAGCGTACAGTTGGTGTTTCCTTAACATTTCCAACACTATTATTAGGTGCTCCCTATGTTCTTCCTTATTCTTATAATAGATTAAAATATCATCAATAAATATTAACACAAAGTTATCCAATAAGGGGTGAAATATACCATGCATTAATCTCAGAAATGTTGTTGGTGCATTTGTTAAACCAAAGGGTAATACCACAAACTCATAATGCACGTACCTAGTACGGAAAGCAGTTGTGTAGATATCCTCATCCCTAATCCGGATCTGGTGGTATCCAAAACTTAAGTCTATTTTTTAGAATATTGTGGCCCCTTTCACCTGATCAAACAGGTCATCAATCCGAGGTAAAGGATATTTATTTTTTACTATCAATTTATTGAGCTGTCTACAATCAATGCACATCTGCATGGTTCTGTCTTTCTTCTTTACGAAAAACACTGATGCTCCCCAAAGGGATACACTGAGACGAATGTATCCTTTTTCTAGCAGCTCTTACAATTGCATTTTTAATTCAGTTAGCTCTGGAACACTCATTCTGTAAGGAGCTCTTGAAACTAGTGATGCTCCTGGCATTAACTCAATGGTGAAGTCAATATCTCTTCTTGGGGGTAATCTGGGTACATATTCTAGAAATACATCCATGAAGTCTTGTACCATTGGTATGTTCTCCATCATAGGGGACTTCTCTTTGGAGTTGGCATATCCTATCTGGATAGCATAAATCTGACATCCCTTCCTCATGCATTTATTCATTTGAGATGTTGTAATAGGATACAACCATAATGGTTTCTTGATACCCTGAATATTTTTGCGTGTTCCATCTTACATTTTGTAGTATATAATCTTTTCTTTAAAGTCCACCAAATTCCAATGTTTCTCTAGCCAATCCATATTGAGAAAAACATCATAGGACCCTAATGGCAGTATATTCAGGTCCACGTTTAACTGCTGGTCCGCAATTTCCAACGTGCAATTTAGAATTTTGGCACTTAATTTTCTTTTTTCTCATGTGGCTAGTTGTACCAGCCAAGGATTTCTGAATTTCTAACCTTTTAATTTACATACTTCTACTATTTTGGGGTTTGCATAACTTAAACTTGCACCTAGGTCAACCAAAATAGAAACATACTAGGAAATTATCTTACCTTCCAACTCTATCATCATTGGCTGATAATTTACCTGATGATCTTCCAATGTTTGTGTTGATTCGAGATATATTTCGAGCTACATCTCCAACTGTAGAAGCTTCCTCCATATTAGCAACTGTTTCACTTCTCCCTCACTAGGGACAATTTTTGTAATAATGCGCCTCACCACACCCCCAACACTGCAGGGGTGGTTTGGAAATTTTTCCTTGTTCAGGCTTACTGGAAGCCTCCATAGGCCTCATTTCAGTAGGCCATCAGGTTATTTGATGACTTATGCCAAACTATTTTCTTACAGAACTTCTCGCAGAATTTTTAAAATTGTTACTCCTATTGCCCTTGAAGTTTGAACTTTTTTTTGTCCTTTTCTTGGCTGCCAAATTTTTCCCACTTCCCATTTTGCCTTGGACTATTAGTAGCACATTCTTTCCTTCCGAATTGCTTCATCCATGGTCATAGGATTTACAAATTCAATTCGTTCCTTCATGTGGGTTGGAAAACTACTCAATAACCTTTGAACCTTAGCCTTTTCATCTCTGAGATAAGTAATGTATCTTAATAGGGAGGTGAGCTTGGTAATATACTCGTCCATAGTCATTTGACCCAGCTTCAAGTCATGGAATTCTCTAGATTTTTTGTCATAGAAACGTTCTGTCAAATATTTTTCTTTAAATTATTTCTGGAATGAATCCCATGTAACATCTTGATCTTCAATGTTGTGAACATTCTTTACCTCCTCCCTCCCTAGAGTGGCTTTTTTTCTAAACTAGTAAATGGTCAGTCTGGCTTTAATGTTGCTATACTCGTACACTTGAAATTACTTATCCATATTTATCAACCAAGCCTCTGCAACCTCTTCATCTTCTCCATCGAATGTAGGTGGTTTTATTTTTCGAAACTCACCTTGTATCTCCACTTTTTGCTTCTTAATTTCATACTGATCTGACACGTTACAATACTCTGCTTCATTATAGTTTTTGTTCTTGTTGCTTCGCTATGAAGGTCTCCTGCCTATTCTATCTGTGGTTTGGTCCTTGGTTTTTCATTCGTTCTCTTCTTTCATATCCCTATCGGGACAGGGTTGTAACACCCCTTGATTCTACTTTTCGGAAAGGCTCTTAAGTCTTCTTTCCTGTTCCTGCATCAGATGTTCATTGTCACTTATTACTCAGACCATTTCCTCCTGCAACTTCTGTACAATACTTAACAGTATGTTGGTCTGGTGTTGTTGTTCTTCCAACAGTCTACTAATCTACTGGTGCTGATCTACACTCAAATGAATACACATTTCAGGATTCATTTCTGGTTGTGTTTGATGTGTAGGTTCCCCGCTATTCGTAGGTGTTTTTTGTGTCTATCCCCTTCTCATTTCATACTTGTAGTACTAATTCTTTTATGTGCATCAGTATATACACATTTTAACTCGTTAGGTGACCCCTAGGGTCCCAGCGTGGGAACTTTGCTCTGATACCACTTGTAACACTTTTACTATACAACCTAAAAAAAATTACTTCTTACCATAAGTAAAATTATAATGTTTAAACATTAAATACCATTCCTTAATAACAACGTACTAAATCTGCTCATAAGTTTTGGGTTTGTGTTTAATTAACACACTTTAGTTTACATAGTCTCAATGGTAAAGGGCTCTTTGTGCATAACTTTAGACTTACCCGCATACAACCAAACATTATATATTCTATGGTATTAAACTTCTGTTGTTCATCGCATTTTATATAAATTTTTCGAATACTGTGTGTACCAATGACCTGCTGCCATGTCCTGGCAATTAAATACCGCAACAACTGTGAGATTTCCTTGGATTCAGGTTCAAGTTTTAATGGGCCACTTGCCCTTATGCTCACTTTCTGATCCTTGGATATCTACAGTGGCTATGTTCGGCAAAAAATGACTAGGTTTATCCCAGCAAAACCCTATTTGATTCCCTCATTTTCCTCTGCTCATGCGATGATTTTGTTTCTGCAGTTGTTAAGGTTTTGATGCAGCAATATAAAATATCTTCTCCAACTAGTAACGAAGGGAATCAATGATTTAAGGTTCAATGGTTGATACGCCCTTGAGCTGTGGTCTGGAAATGAGAATTTCCCTGTGGTTATCCACGAACTGGAATCAGGGCCGCCATAAGAACTTCTCTAGGATTTTGGTGGGTTTCCGGCCTCTGATGCCAATGCAAGTTGTCGGTCCCAATCCCGCTCAAACCCCCTCTACTCGGCACAAGTAATACACTTGTTTTGAGTCATAGCATTTATTTTCCTCTCGACTTACCTTATTCAACTCTTACCTTATGCAATATAGTTATGGTGATTTAATATTCTGAAATTTTTTCATATTCCTTTGTCTCTAGTTCGATGCTCAGAAAATCTCGTGGTGAGTTATCATTTGCAAATATTTAGTTTTCTGGGTTTCATTTTCTTTTCGGTTGTTCTTCAAATTTTACAATATTTATCGTTTTATTTCATCATGCCAATGCTTACATTTTTTCTGTGGCTTATTATTGCAGGTGAGATTCCTTACCGAACGGAAAGGTCTCCCATAATTCTTCCTTCACGTTGAGCATTGGGTTCTTAACTAACTACTAATGAAAACGGCTCTAACTTTCCAGGTACTCATGTGTGAATCCGCTCAGTATAAAAATGACTCCTTCCTCTTCCTGGCATAATAGTGAAATTCACTTGGGTTTAACCCCAGAGTTCGTCCAATCGATTAGCTTGTCTTTCTAGCCTCGAATTTCTTTCATTTTCTTATATGAACTCTAGTATTGCTTATATGAATATTCCTTCCTTCAAGTGTATGAAGTTTTTAGAGAAATTTCCTCCGAGCCAGTACCTTTGGGCATTGGTTTAGTTTCAGGGACTTATTTTAATGTAATTTTCTTAGTTTTGGAAATATAATGCTTAAGAATTTGTTTTCCCTTTCAACTTGGCTCATAAGATGAATTTCTTCATGGGAATTTATTGTTGTGTTTGGGAACTGTGTTTTTCGGTGCGGTTTATATATACATAAATTTATGTTTACCAAACTGTGTTATTCGATGCGATTTATTTATATACATATAAATTATGTTTACCATTATGTGCGATTTCTTGTTATCTGATTACATACTTATGTTCGGAGTCTCAGGCCGGACCTTGAGTCTCAAAATCTAATATATATCTCAATTTTTCAATGTAACCTAGTTTCCATTCTACTTACTTTAAAGCTAGATATCTGTTTAGTACGCAGCTCCTGGAAATGAGAATTTTATTCCGACATAGTTTGTTTTCATCTTTTTTTTTTAATTACCAATAGAGGGTTTTGTATTTTTTTTTTCACTTAGGTGATCGGACCACCTCTAACTTCTGTCCGAGTATAAGTAGTTAGGAGTAGTGAATATTTCTAGCTTGATATTACCTCCTCATATCCAGAACCAATGGTTCACTCCGCAACAGTTTATAGAAGACAAATTTTATATAGTCTATTTACTTGCTTTGACTTTGTAGAGTAAATTTGTAAATTTCAATAACATAATTGCTTTGTCAGGTATTCTTATGTATGCATCTGGACAGATTCTAAATATTTGCAATAAATATTTACAGTAGCTCATATTATTGTTTTTGCAGAATCTCATAATATTAATTTGCAGTAATTCAAAGTACTTTGCAAAAATTCTTATTTTAGTTACAGAAACTCACAATATTAAATTACAGTAACTCATAATAATAATTACAGAAACGTGTAAGTAATTGTTCAGTTCATAAATAATGTTGCGAACTCATTTCTTTGCTTCCAGGTATTGATCCATAACAATATTTTTTTCCTGAAGCTAACTAAACCCATATCTATGTGCAAATAACTATAGTAACATTCCTGACTAAATTAACTGAATTGAAAAGTTACTTATCTTAATGTGAAATTGGTTGATGATGTCCACCCAACCATCAAGAGAGGAAATTACATCCTTCTCTTTCCCCCGTGCTCCACACCTGAGAGGTATAGGTTGAGAGAGTTTTCTGTTGTGACCCCAGGACCCCAAGTCCAGTCATAACCAAAAATTCTCAAGAACTCTAAGTGATTTCCACTGGTCTCTACCAGCTCAGGAAATTTCTCTGGACCTTTCTTCTAGTGTCTTTCACTTTATTGATTTACCCCTCAATATTACCTATCCGTAAAATAAACTTAGGCACATTACATGCACATAATATCGATTTATGTCCACATGATACTAAGCTCATAGATCTGTTAGAGTAACTTTTCCACCTAGATTCCTCATAAGAACAAGAAACTCTTCATGACATTCACCTGCACAATAAATCATTCCTCCACAAGAGTGATCCTTGAAAACCCTGTCATAAGTGAAATAGATACATACATGCATACATATATAATCATTAGCATAGAAAAATCATGATCATTTCATACAATGACATACATACACACATATAAACATTATCTTTAAACAATCATGATCCATGATGACCTTGTCAGACACGACATACATACATATCTATATACATGTGAATACTAGCACAGAACAATTCTAACAATCCTTTCAATCAATGACATACATACATACATATATGCATACATAAACATCAACATAAATAAATCATGATCTCTTAGTGAGAAGATGATGAGCTTAGTGAAAAGTAAGCACATTCACTAAGTGGGGCCCACAGGCTATTTTTAGGTGTATGTCTATTTTTAGACATGGTGAGCATATTCTATAAGTTGGAGGATGCTATTTGTAGATGTTTGGTCAAATGTGGAAAATAGATGAAATTATATTTTTAAAATATTGGGCGAAGTCTATTTATAGATCCTCGATCTAAAAATAGGTCCATGTCGATTATTATTAACCCTTAATAATAATCCGACAATAAACATCAACTTATTCTCTTGAAGCACTTTATTTTAGTGAACAGATTTGGCATATCAGTGGGCTAAAGGAATTACACAATTCATAGGGTTATTGGTGGCTCATGCATGGAGGACTCAGTTAGAACTGAAGTGGAAAATTTATGACAGAGTTGGAAGAGTAGTTAATGGAGTTGCTATTTAGTTTAACTCAGTTAAGTGAGTTAAACTCGGTTGAGATATTTGTATCTAGTCTAGCTGAAAGATACACTAGTGAGAGTTAAGTGAATTAATTAGTTAATTAATTCACAACTAATAACTCACTAACAACTGAACAAATACAGCAGTTAACTACAGTGCATGTCAGTTCCATTGGAGACCCAGTGGAGAGATAGGTGAAAGGGTGAGATGGACTATCTATTGTGACTATAGTGATGCATTCAATGCATATGACACACATTGGAGTTTCCAATAAGGATTGCGCAGTCAAGGCAAGGCCAATTCGAATTCATTCATGGTTCTTCTTCAGTAGGGATTCCGCAGTGGAGGAAATTTGTCAGGAGGCAAGAAATTGGTGCATAAAGATGCAAATTTCTGCATGATAGTGTGTAATGAATCTATATTGTTCTGAGAGATTGATATACTAAGCTTTGTATGACATTATTACAAGATTCCATTGATATAAATAATATATGATAGTTGAGGTTTTTAGCTTTAAGCTTTCTCATTAAACAACTGTGTTATGTGCGATTGAATTTATTCACATGTGTTTGCAATTGAATTTTAAATTTATGCACGTTTAACGGTGGAAGGATTCTATATTTAGCACGAATATAAATATTGTTAGATCAAGAGAATCTGCTAATACATCAGTATTAATAAATTTCCACATAGTATCGGAGTAGTATTGATCATTGGAGATTGCAATTGTGAATAAGTGCTAAGTTTTGTGCTAGTGGACAATTTGAATTTGCTACAGAAATTTCTTGGTGCGACAGTTGAGTATTCATTGAAATGTCTTTCAATGGGTTGCGATTGGAGTATTCCCTTGAGGGTAGCTTAAATTAAATAGCCTAGAAGGATAGGATGGAGGCGGTGCTTGAAGATAATGGACTGAAGGAGTTCATCGATAGCGATGTTCCTAAGCCTGCTTCTAGCGATGTTGCAGGACTTGATGCATGGAAAAAGAAGGTAGCAAAGATAATAAGAATTCTTCTGGAAGGTGTGAAGGACCATATTGTGTCAAGCCTTCATGGGAAAGCCACTACATTTGCAATGTGGAAGGCTTTGACAAATATTTTCCAAAGCAGCAGCGACCAGAGGAAGTTGGCGCTGAAAGATAAGCTCAGAAAAATAAAAATGGAGAAGGGCGACAGTATTCCAAAATATCTCACGAAGTTCGTCCACTGTAGGGATGAACTAGGAAGTGTGGGGATTACTGTTGATGATGATGACTTGGTGAGCTTGGCTCTTCTTGGGCTTCTGAAGAGTTGGCGTAGCTACGAAGACTCTATCAATGGATGGGAGAAACTGCTGGGTTGGGAGCAACTTTGGTCAGATCTTGTGCAGGAGGAGATAAGGCGAAGTACGAGGGATGGCTCTTCATAGAATAATGATGATGAAGAGAATTTTCCTTTGGCTGCCAAATCAAGGAAATGGAAGGGGAAGAAATCCCATCCAAAATCTGAGGCTAAAGGCAAGAAGCTGGATTTGTCCAATGTGAAGTGTTTTCATTGTCACGAACATGAGCATCTCGCCACTAACTGCCCACAGAAAAAGAATAACAAGAAGGTTGATGGAGTTGTAGCTGGAGAGGCCTTAGCCTCGTAATTTGAACTTAATTTCTCTTTGATCGCATGCCTAGTTTCAAGCTCAATGGGATCGGTATGGTATCTTGATAGTGGTGTGTCTTTCCATATGACGGGAGACAAGGAGTTGTTTAGTGACTTGGAGGAGAAGGATCTCCAAATGCATATAGAGATGGGCAACGATGGCAGATACAGTGCAACCAGCATTGGAACCATTACCTTTGAGAGGGAGTCAGGTAAACCATTTATGTTGAAAGATGTTATGCATGTTCCAGGTCTGAAGAAGAACTTGGTCTCAATCGCAATGTTGGTAGACAGAGGTTATGACGTTTTTTTCAGTGAGGGAAAATCTTTCCTGCGACATGTTAGCTCCCTATAATTTGCAAGATTGGCAAAGTCCAACTACAGAGAGAACACTATTTGAACCACTTTGGGATTCTAGGATCTAGCCCTCCTGAATCCGGAGAGGGATCTCTCCAACAAGTGCAATAATGGATTTATCTTTAAAGCTTTTGGGTAATGATATTAGGCTAGTTATGAAGACCGAGGGTTTTTGTTTTTTTTTTATGGTTGAGCATGATTGTTATTTGAGTGGAAACTCCTAAACAAAAAGAGTTTCAAAGGTGTGAAGTTGCAAGCAATCTGTTGTCGACATAAATTGTCACTCCTAGAGACAGCCTAGAGTTGCCATAGACCAGTGCCTAGGACATCTTATCATAGCAAGGAGCACATAATATAACTTGGGTGTCAATCCAAAAGGCTCTCCTGCTATCTCTTGTAAAATAAGGAAATTGATTTAAATGGGACCAGGACTTACAGAAACTGCCACAGGGAAAGTAATGCTGGAAAGACAAGATGCAAAACTCCAACACAAAAGCATCAGACAGTTAAGAGACAATTTACTGTAAAGAGGGCTGATTCAAATAATATGCCACAGAAATCAAGTATCAAAAGGTGTATGTAGTGAAAGAAATATAAGAAGATATTAGTTAACTTTGGTCTGATACCCAGATACACAACAAAACCATGTATGGGCTTATCAATCTAAGAATCCATACATGACAATGGCATTTAAAAGCACCCTCCCAAAGCAACTAATATAGCAGAAAGATGTATGAAATGAACATGAAACAGTATATCATGCCTGAGCCATATTTAAAGCGCTTGACTGATCCAAGTATGGGCATCAACTAGGATGAATCCTTACCTAAAATCAGTGAGCCACTCGCATTCCAGTACATGATACAAGAAGATATATGAAATGAAATGTTGTATTAATCACATAAGAGAAGGTTACATACTGTGAAATACCAAAGACCAGAATCCTCATTACGGATAGAACTCCTCCTCACTGAGACCCTACGGGCTCTGAGCCTTCATACAAGAGCTTATACAAAATGTATACAAAAATGCCTTTCACTGCACAATTTTCTGATAAAAATCTGGAACCCTTACAATGTCTTTCTTCCTCCTTTTTATAGAGGAAGGAGAAGAGAAAACCATAAAAGAAGTAGGTGAAAACAATTAATTGTTTCATTAAAACAAAATGGCGGAAACATTTGCGCCCATATTGTTGAATGACTAGGTAATATTGTTTGTACTTGACAATCTGCTTTGCAAAAATAAATGTATTGGGAAGAAAATCTCTTCAGGAACACGGCGCGAAGCTAGATCCACATGAAAATTCTATACTTTCCTAAAGAAACTTTGGCAGAAATAACACCCAGAGGATATTTTTTCCTGTGCTGCGTACCCTTGGCCTTCTAATCTTTAAATCGGAGCCTGAAACATTGAATGCTGATTGCTGAATTTCTCCATCTTCCACTGATATTTTTTATCTGCACCATTAATTCTTCATCTGCTCAACCTGTGCATTTGAATGACCCTAGAGGGTTTAATAGATTTAAATTCTTGCTTTCTTTAATGGTCGTCATATCATAGCAACTCCCGGATCTTTTTCATAAATTTTGCTCCTAAAACATGGTCCTGTCATGCGTTCTTAGCTTCTGTAATGGAGGTGGTGAATCATGATCATTCTCTGCCGCGGCACACCTACAAAAACCCACAATCATGTTAAAGAAACCAGGCACAAGGGTGATGGAGGCGGTCGTGACCACGAAATGGTGATGTGGACTGGGAGAAATGGCGAGGAGATGCAGGGTGGCGAAAAACGTGGATAAATGGCAAAGAAATGAAGGGCGGCGATGAAATATGTAGTGGAACGACGATGAACGGACGAGGCGGAGATGCATAATATAAACACTGGAACATGACACGTAAACGGCGTATATAAATGGTGGAGGCGAACGCAAATGACACGTGGGATGATGACAGGGATGTACGAAAGACTGGTAATAGGAGGATGTGGGTGTGGACTTGGTTGATCAGCGGAACCCGTGAATGATTCTGGGCCATACGATCCGCGAACAAGATCAACGGTTGAAACTTGGTGGGAGGGCGATGGACTATGGGCCCAAAAAACTGTACAATGGGCTTAACACATACACAACTTCACAGCACGGCGACCGTAGGATGATGCCTTATAGATCGGACGGCTCATATCGATTTCGCTGCGCAGCTCTATCCGGACAATAATGCACGATGAGGAGCGGTTTTGACACCGTACTCAGGGACGCGTGGAGGGGGCCCAATGGAATCGCTCTGATTTAGAGAATACCGCTCGCCTATGAAAGGCGGTGTGATGAAAACAAGCCTGGTTTTTGAGCGATGGACACGGGGTGGGGACCACTAGGGAAATAGGCTGCGGACCGTTGATCTTTGTTTAATCAGGCGGCTGAGAATCCACCCGATAACCGTATATGGTAAGCACCTTTTTGGTTTGGCATAGCATTTCAGCCTTCGGTCGCGTGGAGTAGGAAGACAGAGGGCCAGGGCCAAAAGAGCCAGGTCTTTTATAATTTTAGCTACGCATTTGTGGGCTTTTTAAATGCATTTTAGGGAGCGGGAAAGGTAATGATAGGTAGGATATGAGGGTCTTAGGCCACCACAAAGGTTTTAAACAGATTTAAACGGGACAGCAGGCCAAAAATTTGAATGGAGGGGCTAATATAGCGAACATCGGCTCCATCTTGGGACGGCACGTCATACCTGGACATGTCGAGAACCTGCAGACCGTCGGATCGTCTTTTATGCAGACTCTGCCCTTCAAAACCCTTTCTTCTCATGATTCGTTATAACACCTGCATCATTCAGTCAGTAATAAAAAAAGAATTAATATACAATATGATACAATCAGGCCACCTCGACCTGAATCAGAATTGGAAGTAGGGCTTTAGAAATTGGCCGTTTACAGGGGCATCCAACAAGTCACCCTATAAATTCTCCAATGTGAACGTATTATTGCCTTTCTGTTCCATGATTCTAAATGGGTCGAACCAAAGTGGGTCAAACTTGCCATGTTTTCCTTTTTTAGCCCTTCGAACATCCCATCTGAGCACCAGATCTCCAATCTGCAATTTTCTGTCTTTTGCATGTTGATCAAATATATGTTTCATTTTTTCTTGATATTTAGCTAATCTCTGGTTCACTTGGTTCCGTGTTTCCTCTAATTCCAC
Organism: Pinus albicaulis; assembly: GCA_034641835.2. NCBI lineage: Eukaryota > Viridiplantae > Streptophyta > Pinopsida > Pinales > Pinaceae > Pinus > Pinus albicaulis. Next base: position 1,337,846,279 of record CM076578.1, read on the forward strand.
CAGCTGATTGATTCTTCTGGCTATATCATCAGGTTCTTCCTGACTTTCTTGCATGAAATGTGCCACTGGAAAAGCTAGCTACACAAGAAACACTGTTGCTCGCCCATATACCAACTCATATGGAGATTTCCCCGTTGCTCTCTTGCTGGTGATTCTATTCGCCCATAGAGAAAATTTCAATTGGGAATCCCAATTTTTTTTATTTTCATTTATAGTTTTCTTCAAGGCCCTCACCAGAGTTTTGTTGGAAGATTTTGCCAAGCCCTTTCCCCTGTGGGTAGTAAGTTGTGGAGTGATTCAATGTAATATTATACTGCTGGCAAAAATTTACAAATTTTGTAGACTTGAAGGCCTGTGCATTATCAGTTACTATTCTAGCAGGGCAGCCAAACCTAGATATAATATTTTCTTCCATGAACTTTATGATGATAGTGTCAGTAGCATTCCTTGCAGGTATGGCTTCCACCCATTTTGTAAAATAATCTGTGGCTGTCAATATCCGTTTATGTTGTCCACTTGAGGGTGGGTGAATCTCACCTATGAAATCTATTCCCCATTGTTGAAATGGTTCATCTACATGAACTGGAATCAAGGGCAGAGCTGCCAATTTCTGTCTCTCAACAAATTTCTGACACTTATCACATGCTCTGACCCAAGTAAAAACATCTCCAAATAATTTTGGCCAGTAGAAACCAGCCTTCAGAATTTTATGAGCTGTGGCTCTCCAGCTGTAATGGCCTCTGCAAATTCCCTCATGGAATTCTATCATTATATTTTCCACTTCATTTTCTGTGAGGCATAATAGTAGTATGCCTGAAGGATCTCTCCAATATAATTGGCCATTGGAAACTATATACTTTTTTGATTTTAGTCTCAATGTTCTGTATTTTTCCTTATCACAACTTGGAGGACAGCTGAGTGTCAAAATATATTCTACTATTTCTTTGTACCAAGGACTGGTGAGAAATTTCATGTGTACTTTCTGAGTAGCCATCTCCAGCCCTTGCTGCTCTTTTTCTCTCTCAGACTCTTCATTAGAAATCATAGACAAATTTATGCCCAGAGCTTGATAGTTCGATTCGTATAACATTTTAGCAAGCCCCTGTCCTTTAACCAGCTTAGTAGGTCTGATATCCAAATCATATTCCTGTATCTTTGCAATCCACCTCCCTCTTTTTCCTTCACTATCTCCCTAAATAATAATGTCTTTGACAACTGCTATAGGGACATATGCAGTAATGTGATACTGCAAAACATACAATCTAAAGGCTTTGAGGGACTTCACCAGGGCATATGCCCGCTTTTCTAATATATTGTATTTCAGTTCTGCATCATGGAGCACTTGGCTGAAAAAGGCAATAGGCTGCTCATATCCATCTTCGTTTTTCTGCAATAAAACTCCAGCTATTGTATGGGGTGAAGCAAATGAAAAGATCATAAATGATTTTGTATAATCAGGTCCAGCCAGCATAGGAGCTTCAGCAAATACCTGTTTTATCCTGGTGAATGCCTCTCTGGATTCCTGAGACCATTTTACTTCATTGTTCTTTTTAAGCATATATGTTATATGCCTAACTATCTCAGCGTAGTTAGGAATAAATCTTCTCAGGAAATTTATCTGACCTAAAAATACCTATACTTATTTTTTATTCCTGGGAAGAGGAATACCATTTATGACTTCCACTCTTTTGGGATCTATCCTTACCCCATATTTAGTTACAATATGCCCCAAAAGTTTGCCTTCCTCTAATGCAAATAAAGATTTTTTTGGATTAAGAGAAATGCCATACCTTCTGCATTTTTCAAAAGTTCTTCATAAATGCTCAATGTGTTCATCATCATTTTTTGAAAACACTGTAACATCATCAAGATATAGTACCAAAAATTTATCCTGCTCACCAACAAAGGCTATGTCCATGGCCCTCTGAAAAGTGGCCCCTGCATTAATCAATCCAAAAGGCATCCTGGCATACATAAATGTACCCCATGGTGTGATGAAAGCAGTCTTCTTCTGATCTTCTGGGAGCATGGCTACCTGATTATAACCAGAAAAACCATCCATCATTGACATTCTAGAGGATCCAACCACTTTCTGCAGGATGTGGTCCATCTTGGGTAGTGGATAATTATCCTTTAAGGATGCTCTGTTTAAATTTCTGAAATCCACACACAGCCTTATTTCTCCATTCTTCTTTCGGACAGGGACCAAGTTAGCAACCCATTCTGAGTACCTTAGTGGCACAATTATTTTGGCCTTTAGCAGCTTCTTGATTTCTTTTTCAATGGAGGGAAGCAGCAGAGGATTTATCTGTCTAAGCTTCTGCTTATAAGGTTTTGCATCTTCCCTCAGAGGAATTTTATGCTGCATTATATTAATATCAAAAGTTTTCAGGTCCTAATAGGACCATGCAAATACATCCTTGTATGGCTGAAATAATTTCGAGTATTTTTCCTTATATTCCTCTAGGACCTTCTTGGATAATTTAACAATTTTGGGCTCAACCTCAGTAACTAGATTCAGATCTTCCACTTGATCTTCTTCTATTACTTTGCTAGGCTGCAATGAGACATCATTCTTATCAAATAATCTTTCTAGAGGCACCAACCCTCTAGGAATGACATTTCCTTTCAGTTGCAGCACTTTACTGCCTACCATTTTCTCTTCCCAATTATTTTCTGAAACATTCTCAGCCTCATTTTCTTCACAATCATCAATCTCCATGTTGGAGAACTCCCCCACTGTCTCCAGAAATCTCTTCATCTATTCATCATCCTCAAATACCTGCCAGTGCTTGATGTTGGCCGGAATTGATGGCCTGTAACGCACCTCAACTTCGTATCTTAAAAGAGGGTTCTGGGGAGGGCGGAATGTACTAGTAGCCACAGCAAGTGAATCTGCCATTCTATTCTGCTCCCGGGGCATGAAATGGATATTAAATGCTGAGAAGAAGTTCTCCACCATGTCCCATACTTCATTTCTATAAGCTCTCAGCCGTGGATGTTTAGTTTGACATTGATTTCTGACTTGTCTGACCACCAGCTCAGAGTCTCCCAGAACTTTTAAACATTGTATACCCATGCTCCTAGCTATTTGTAATCCCAATAGTAGTGCTTCGTATTTAGCTACATTATTAGTAGCTTCGTATTCCAATTTAAAGGACAGTGGGATCCATTTTCCTGTAGTAGAGATTAATAATACTCCAGCCCAATTACCTTCTCTTGAATTTGCTCCATCAAAATGTAAATTCTAGATTCCTGCTTCATTGTTCCCTGAAGGCTGCTCAGTCTTTACCTGGCAGAAGGAAGGTTCCTGAGCAAATTTTTGGTCTTCTTCCAGCATTAGGCATGAAAAATCTCCTTCCTTACTATAGACTGGTGAATTCTCTAATCTGTCAGCCTTAGTCACCATCTTGACAAATCTGGTTTCTCTGTACAACCTCCTCTCCTGGCCACCAAAAATAGGGATAGTAGCATAGGTTAAATCTAATTTGAGTGACCCACCGATTTTTGTTCCCCAGGACCTTGACAGAAGCATGCCAAAGCGAGCTAGGATATCAACCACCACGATGTCCATTACTACACTTTTTGCTGGAATTTGGGCCAGATTGACCACTAAATCTTTAATCATCCCCAGACACTTAACTCTTTTGGAATAAAATGAATATAGGTCTTTATATGGACGTGTGATTTGTAAACCTAGTTGCTCCATGACTGACAGAGGCATAAGATTATGGGAAGCTCCAGAATCTAACATACAATTGTGTAACAGCAAGTCATGAATCATTAGAGACACGTAGAAAGGAGGAGTAGAGGGGTCTTTCTCCTCAACATGTGGGCCAAAGACTACCATGGGTCTTTCTTCTTGGAGGTTAAGACTATCTGGAATTACTAGTGCTTTAGGAGGGAGCAATAAAGAAGTGACTTGAGATTGATATACTGGTTGTTTCAATAGCTCAGTCAAGGGAACTGAGATTTTGACTTTCTCAAGTTATTTTTGCAGATTAAAAGCAGGAGGGGACTTTTCTATTACAACTTCTTTTGACTCTTTATTTTTTTCTGGAGGTTTAACTTCTTTTGATACAGACTCAGCATTAGGAGGAGTGACTATTTTTGAAGAAGAAGGAATTTGATCATTAGACTGCAAAGGTTTGTTCAGAGAACTCTTACCTTTGTCTGTGACTTTCCGCATCGTTGACTCCTTTTGAGCTGATACTTCCTTTTGAAGTGGCTCCTCTTCTTGATCTTGAGTCCGAGTTCTCTTCCTTGAAGATCTGAGATCATATTTTCTGTTAAAATGCGCTTGCATGAAATCATTAAATTGTTTGCAATAGTGATCAATTTTTGCATCTTCTATGTCCCTGATTTATTCTTCTTCTTCGTGCAATGGAAATTCTACTTCATCATTGTTTGAGAAGGCAAGATTTGCATCTTGCAGTTCATAGGCAACATCTTCAGTGGAGTCATTTACTGAGCCTTCCAGGTACAATGGGTGTGGTACTTGGTCTTGTTGCTCTTTTGCTTCCCTTGGCAATATTTTTAGGGGTGGCTTCCTATACTGAGGATTGTAACCCCTGTTTGGAGCATTCTAAAAATTCTTGGGGGCTGCATTCTTGGTATCCAATTCAAGCTTGACCAGTTTATTAGAAATATTCTTAATCATTTTGCTCATCTCTTCAATTTTTTCTGAATCCTTATCCTGATTTGAAGTAGATACTTCCTCCTTATTTCTTCTTCTGGTATCCTGTTCAGCTTTCCCTTTTAATTTCCCAGTGGAAGCAAAATTTGCTTCCAACTCAAGAGCATCTGACTGAGCATCATTTAGGGTGGCAGGCTTTCTTTCTCGAAGAGAGAAACCAAAATATGAGTCAAAGGCTGCTATGAAAACAACTTTGGCAGCATTCTGATGAGGCTTGATATCTGCAGGGAGATTTAAATATAACTTGTTAAATCTTTTGATAAATTCTGACACCCCTTCATTATGTTTCTTCTTAAGTGTATTGAACTCAGTAAGGCACTACCCATGATCTTTCTTTTCTCCCCATTTCCTGAGAAAGGTATTTTCCATATCGTCCCAAGTGGTTTCCTAATGTTTTGAACCATTTTCTGGCTTCACCGTCCAGAGACTGCACAAATAATCTTAACACCACATCCAAATGTTCTGCATTAGAGTTCTCTGCAAAAGAGCAGAAGGACTCAAGATGTTTCTAAGCATCAATCTCATTTTCCCCAGTGAATCTAGGCAAGATCTTCAAATAATCCTGTGGCATATCATTCAACACTTGAGGTAATGCCAGGGGAGCATATTTGTTTAACAAAAAATCTGGAACATTAGCCATTGGAGGAGGTGGGGGTTGTGCAACAATCTGATGTACAAATGGAGGAAGAGGCGGAGGTGGAAGCGGAGTATGAATAACAACAAGAGTATACTGTACAGCAGCTTGTGGCGTAGATGGGAACAGTTCACGGTTAACAACAGCTACTTCGGTGACTTCTTTAACTTCTTCAACCTCAGGAGTAGGGTGAAGACTAGCTTTAATTCTAGCACTTCCCCTGGGTGGGCTATCTGAATAATATTTTGTGTCTCCCACAGTGGAGTAAAAATTTTCTTCTAGAATTTCTTGAGAGGATGAAGATGGATAATCTTCTACAGAAAACTCAGGAATTTCAGCACAGACTGATTTCTTTTCTTTCCAACTTCTTTTATATATAATCTTCTCAGGGTAAGAAACTGAAGGTGTCTTTGACTGTGATGTATCTGACCTCAGGTGTGGCTTACGGGGAGCCAGGATTACAAATAGATTTATCAAATAAACAAATGTGGAGTCACCAAGGTTAGGGATTTACAACTCTTCAACCCTCTGTGCTCACCTGATTAGAGAGTGAATATGATTTTTCGAGGCCCAGGGAAATTGATTTTCTTAAATTCATCCCTGGCAACGGCGCCAGAAAGATGTTGTCGACATAAATTGTCACTCCTAGAGACAGCCTAGAGCTGCCATAGACCAGTGCCTAGGACATCTTATCATAGCAAGGAGCACATAATATAAGTTGGGTGTCAATCCAAAAGTCTCTCCTACTATCTCTTGTAAAACAAGGAAATTGATTTAAATGGGACCAAGACTTACAGAAACTGCCACAGTGAAAGTAATGCTACAAAGACAAGATGCAAAACTCCAACACAAAAGCATCAGACAGTTAAGAGACAATTTACTGTAAAGAGGGCCGATTCAAATAATATGCCATAGAAATCAAGTATCAGAAGGTGTATGTAGTGAAAGAAATATAAGAAGATATTAGTTAACTTTGGTTTGATACCCAGATACACAACAGAACCATGTATGGGCTTATCAATCTAAGAATCCATACATGACAATGGCGTTTTAAAAGCACCCTCCCAAAGCAACTAATATAGCAGAAAGATGTATGAAATGAACATGAAACAGTATATCATGCCTGAGCCATATCTAAAGTGCTTGACGGATCCAAGTATGGGCATCAACTAGGATGAATCCTTACCTAAAATCAGTGAGCCACTCGCATTCCACTACATGATACAAGAAGATATATGAAATGAAATGTTGTATTAATCACATAAGAGAAGGTTACATACTGTGAAATACCAAAGACCAGAATCCTCATTACAGATAGAAATCCTCCTCACTGAGACCCTACAAGCTCTAAGCCTTCATACAAGAGCTTATACAAAATGTATACAAAAATGCCTTTCACTGCACAATTTTCTGATAAAAATATGGAACCCTTACAATGTCTTTCTTCCTCCTTTTTATAGAGGAAGGAGAAGAGAAACCCATAAAAGAAGTAGGTGAAAACAATTAATTGTTTCATTAAAACAAAATGGTGGAAACATTTGCGCCCATATTGCTAAATGACTAGGTAATATTGTCTGTACTTGACAATCTTCTTTGCAAAAATAAATGTATTGGGAAGAAAATCTCTTCAGGAACACGGCGCGAAGCTAGATCCACATGAACTCTATACTTTCCTGAAGAAACTTCGGCAGAAATAACACCCAGAGGATATTGTTTTCTGTGCTACGTACCCTTGGCCTTCTAATCTTTAAATCGGAGCCTGAAACATTGAATGCTGATTGCTGAATTTCTCCATCTTCCACTGATATATTTTTTATCTGCACCATTAATTCTTCATCTGCTCAACCTATGCATTTGAATGACCCTGGAGGGTTTAATAGATTTAAATTCTTTCTTTCTTTAATGGTCGTCATATCATAGCAACTCCCGGATCTTTTTCATAAATTTTGCTCCTGAAACATGGTCCTGTCATGCGTTCTCGGCTTCTGTAATCGAGGCGGTGAATCATGATCATTCTCTGCCGCGGCACACCTGCAAAAACCGACAATCATGTTAAAGAAACCAGGCACAAGGGTGATGGAGGCGGTCGTGACCACGGAATGGTGATGTGGACTGGGAGAAATGGAGAGGAGATGCAGAGTGGTGAAAAACGCAGATAAATGGCGAAGAAATGAAGGGTGGCGATGAAATATGCAGTGGAACGATGATGAACGGACGAGGTGGAGATGCATAATATAAAAAATGGAACATGACACGTAAACGGAGTATATAAATGGTGGAGGCGAATGCAAATGACACGTGGGATGATGACAGGGATGTACGAAAGACTGGTAATAGGAGGACGTGGGTGCGGACTTGGTTGATCAGCGGAACCCGTGAATGATTTTGGGCCATACGATCCGCGAACAAGATCAACAGTTGAAACTTGGTGGGAGGGCGATGGACTGTGGACCCGAAACACTGTACAATGGGCTTAACACATACACAACTTCGCAGCGCGGCGACCATAGGATGATGCCTTACAGATCGGACGGCTCATATCGATTTCGCTGCGCAGCGCTGTCTGGACAATAATGCGCGATGAGGAGCGGTTTTGACACCGTACTCAGGGACGCGTGGCGGGCGCCCAATGGAATCGCTTCGATTTAGAGAATACCGCTCACCTATGAAAGGCGGTGTGATGAAAACAAGCCTATTTTTTGAGCGATGGATACAGGGTGGGGACCACTAGGGCAATAGGCTGCAGACCGTTTATCTTTGTTTAATCGGACGGCTGAGAATCCATCCGATAACCGTATACGGTAAGCACCTTTTTGGTTTGGCATAGCATTTCAGCCTTCGGTCGCGTGGAGTAGGAAGACAGAGGGACAGGGCCAAAAGAGCCAGGTCTTTTATAATTTTAGCTACGCATTTGTGGGCTTTTTAAATGCATTTTAGGGAGCGGGAAAGGTAATGATAGGTAGGATATGAGGGTCTTAGGCCACCACAAAGGTTTTAAACAGATTTAAACGGGACAGCAGCCCAAAATTTTTAATGGAGGGGCTAATATAGCCAACACAATCAAAACGAGCTTTTTTGGCTAAAAGATAGATATAACACTGGTCTTTAGTCCATTGGGCTATGGAGTCATAACAGGGCTTTAATTGAGCAACAAATTCAAGAGTGATCCAAGGGGAAAGTCATCTATATCATAAGGTCATTGAGATTAAAATGATGGAATGGAAACAATAAAGTGTTGGAGTGGTGGAAACTGATAATAATTTCAACAAGGATTTATAGTCAGTCCAAACAAGAAAAGCCTCTTAAGTAACTGCTTAAAACCAACCAAGAATAGGGCTCACCATAAATTTCTTGGGCAAGTTCGTATTAAAGCAACTCAATTGACAAACAATCTAGTAATCCACATAATTACCTTTAGAAAGTATGAAAACACATAAGAGAAACAAAGTGCAACTTAAGATCAGATAAGGTACTTTTAAACCTAGTCTGCTTTCAGCAAACACTTAGGGAAACTTTCAGAATTCACCTTTGGAGATAGAAACTAGAAAATAGGGCACACCATCACTTTTCTAGTGTAACTTTAATAAGCAAACAATGAAAATAACATTCAAGAATAATGTTTAAAGCAAAAATTAGGACGAGGGAACGCCAACATTCCTAAATGCTTAAACTGTATTGAATCATTCTTAAATAAACAATTTAGAGGAAAACATTGAGATAAAGCTTATTAGTCAGAGAAGGGTACTGTAAACAGTAAATCCTAACTCTATGCTTGTTGTTCTTTATCAGAGAATAAATGGACAATATGGAATACACAAAAGGAAAACAATTACACAGAAAGGAGCATTTCACCAGTGATATAGACCAGGATCCCAAGAAACAGCTTGTTATTGATGTCAAACCAGTTACAGTCTTCAGGTCCAATGTTTCAGTTCAACAATCATCTTCACTTCTCAGCCTAACTATCTGATCACAAACAGAGCTTCAAGAGCCTTTGAATACTATTTACACCTAGAAAGTTTAGATCACAAGTACATTTCAAAGTTCTGCAACCAACATTGTTTCATCTTCTACAGGATTATTTATAGAAGATATGAGGAGGTGGGATGGATAAAATATCTCCCAGGCTTAATTAATACAGATTAATACTTCTCGGCCTTTGAGGGGCTCCATGGAGAAGCTTACAGATATTTCCTCTGTATTAATTGTTTTACATTAAGAATTAAACTCAGTGGGGAGCTTTTGTTGACTTTAAGGCTCTGTGTCATCTTTGCAATAAATCTGCTGATAGTTTATATTAGCTTCTTTGATTCGTAATAACTATTCAGCTGTATTGGGGCAGATATGCTCTATTCTGGTCATTACTCGGCCTCTGTTGAATGCTTTGAGGCTACGGGTGGCAATCTGGTAGCTGAGAGGAATCAATTAGCCCCTGATGTGGTGGTGGAGGCTTTCCTGGACTAATAGATATTTTGATTTTTCTTTAAACACTACTAATTTTCCTTTAACTCTGTGTGTCAGGCTTAATTTGGCCTAGTTCTGTCTTGCTATTCTTTAACAGTGTTTAATTCAGTGGATTAGGCTTTTGATTATCGATCTTAGCCATAATCCACCTAATTGTATAATCAATGCTTAATTCTTCATCTCTGCTATGTTTAGGTCTTCAACATTGATACTCTCTATCTCTTTTAATCTTCACTCTGTCTTGTTGATGTGAAGGTGTGCAAAGGCTTTATAATAGTATCAGCACTCATGATGCACTGATAAACCTTGATGGGAACCTTTGCAAAAAATATTTCTTTGATAACAAAGGCCTGGAGAGTCATCACTCTCGGCCTATAATTTTCTTTTAAAATATTTGAAAAACCTTTAAAGTCCTGCACATAACAAGAAATGATTAAGAAATCATGTGTATTTGGGGTAAAACTTCTTTGGAGGCTTTGCCTTGGAGCATAGCCATTGGATGACAGCATCCAATGGTGTAGATCGTGCGTAGAAGGTCAAAGAGGAAAGCGGTGAAGAATTAAGTCAGAACCATTGATCTATGTCGAATCAATGGTTGAGATTGGTTGTGGACATACAAAGCGAATGAGTCGCTTTATAATAACATAGGGGCAAATGTGAATAAATTACAAAGAAAAAGGGTTAAAAACCTTTGGTGGAAGAAATCTGTGTTAAAATGGAAATTGGGGTTTCCGAACAATTGTAGACCATCGGATCATATTGGACCCCGAGATCAACAGCGGAGATTGCTCATTGAAAACCTTTGGTGAAGGCAGAGGGTGATAGTGTATGTCCAAATTATATCTGAGCCGTTGATTTGCAGAGATCAACGGTGGGGAGTGCACGCGATAAAACATAATAGAACCAAGGGAAAGCGGTTTCAGAGAAGAAAAGCAGCAATATCGTGTGGAGGAAGGGGAGGAAGGTGGTTTCACCTTTTTGAACGCAATATGTGTTAGAAGGTGACACGTGGAAATTTAATACCACCCATATCGCGCAGCCCTTGGGAAATTAACCTTCGCGCTTGAAGTTATGTGAAAACGCGCATCAGTCGTTAAATCTAGGTCGTCAGATCGAACGGTGGAGAGTGAGCGCGATATCGACCAGATGCACGGAGGATAAGAGGTAGGGCAGTTTCAATCTGAGTCATTGGATCAAGGATTTGGATGGATGAGATTAAATCTAGAGGGAGGCTGGACCCACAAGGGTCAGGCCTGTCGGGGTTAATATGAGCCGTTGGATGGAACAGATCAACGGCTCATATGTGATCTGCGGGTTAAATGAAAATAATACAAAGGCGGAGAAGGGGTTAATATGAGCCGTTGATCTGCAGAGATCAACGGTTGAGATCTCCTCAAAAAACATTATAAAGCGGGGGTGTATGTTTTTAACCAAGGTCAGGAGATGCAATATGGACCGTCTGACTTGGACATGTGGATGGTCCAGATGCAATCGGAGCTACGAGATCAGAGGAGGCAAAGGTTTAATGGGCGCTGATGCGATTAACTGTGGGCCGTCGATCTGCAGATTAGATCGACGGTGGAGAATGAATCGGAGGATGTCAAGGCAGAGGAAAGGGCTTATGATCGGAGCAAATAAGGGTCGTTGGAATGGAGATGTGGCAGATAGATCAACAGCTGAAGATCCATCGGGGTTAGTCAATCGGAAGGGGGAATAAAATGCGCCCGATGCAAAACTCCGATGCGATTAGCGCTGGTCATTGATCGGCTTAAGATCAACAGTCGCGAGGGGCTCCGATCAATGAATGGTGGGACCCTTTATAATGTATGAAAATAAAAATTTAAATGAAAAACAAAGGTTTAACGGCTTTGGGCGGGTTATATATAAGGTTAATGCCTGACTGCAAGGCCGCTGGTTTATATGGAAAGCAAAGGCCCGGGGCTTATATACACAGGGGCCAATCACAATCGGGAGGAAGGGGTGAGCTTTTCAATCTACCCATTTTCATTAAAAAACATTGCACTGGCGGGTTTAGACCAAAACTTAGGAAAAGAGGGTTTTTTGAATTAAAAAAGGAAAATATGAATGGGGAAGGTTTATATAAACATTTTAAGCACCCGATTGTGAGCTCTTCGGTTTTATGAAGGGGTAATGGGATCGGGGGTTATATGCAAAGGGCTAATCGCATCGGAGGCTTTAATGAAAGAAATAGACTTGTGCGAGCTGATTGCTCCAATGCGATAAGCACCGAAAGGGTTTAGCAATTGTTTCTAGTGCCAGGGTTATATGTGGGGAAGTGGTTTAGGACTTAGCCCAAAGAGGCTTAAGCCTTAACACAAAAAATGTATTTTTTATGAAATTTTCAATGTTTTTCGATGGATTTAGGGGTTTCGGCAAGGTTCAAAAATGAGTTTTAAACCTTGTAAAAGGATTCTCATGAAGGGGAATGGGGGAATAAATGAAAATTAGAGGAATTTGATGGGGGGAAAAAAGGAATAAAATGAAGGTTAGTTTTGAGTGAAGGAGGGGAAAATGGGATTTTGCAGTAATCTTTTGTCTATGAAAATAGCATAATTTCTGAGTTTGAAAAGAAAACAGTAGTGAATATTAAACAAAGTGCATGATGTCTTCATGAGTCTTCAAGAGATAAAACTTTTAGCAATAAAAATTGTTTCTTGAAGGCTCCAAAAGTGATTTAGCCACCTTTTGATGTAACAAATTTTATAGGTGGCTAACAGTGGCTCCACTTGGGGATGGTGCCTTCTTGAAGGCATCAAGAATTTTAGACTTGCATTCTCTGGGACGCTGATCAATGCCTCATCCATTGGGCTGCAACTTTCTTTACTTGGATAATATTTCTTTGATCTGAAAATGTTAGCAGCCATGAAAAAACAATGGATCATCATCAACACAAGCTTTCTACCTACCCAATCCTACTGATCTAACATTTTTTCTTCTTTAGAGTGCACTTGGATTAGAAAACTCTTTTACAAGATTTTATTATTTTGAAAGCAAGAAACTAATCTAATTCTACTTCTTATTTCTCCATGAACTCAGATTAAACAATTGAGTTCATATGCTTCTCTACCTAATCTACTAATCTGTTAGGATTAAACAATCTAACAGATTTTTATTCTCTAATCTCTAAAACAGGAATTTAAAAGCATACAAGTCAGGATTGAACAGTCCAACTTGTTACTGATCTATGGCATAAAGAAACAAGCTGCACATAGATATTATTTTACAGAAATTTAAATCAAAATGGAAGGCTTAAGATCTGAAATTTCTAAGCACTTATTTCATCTTTTTTTAGCTCTGTTTTTACTTCTGTTTTAGCTGTCTTTTCCTTGTTCTCTGGTTCGTATTTTGAGCTGATTAGAACCAGTTTTACCTCTGTTTTTTAATCAAGAAATAAATAGATTTGAGTAATTTCTCTTTTGAAAACTAAGGTTCGAATTTTGAGCATGTTTGAACCTTTAATTTCTATCCTAATCTACCTAGCTGATAAGCAAAGGTTAAACTATTTGGAAAATCAAATTTACTAACCTATCAGCAGTAAATTTAAAACTAATTAGCCATGATTAGGTTGTATGGCTAACTAGAAGTGTGTTTTTTAGGAGTGGCATTTGAGTTTTCACACTTTCAGATTTTCTTCTCTTTTTTGGTATGGGGCTGTACCTTTATTGTGTTGTGTAACCAGCTCCAAAAATAGAAGAAAAGAGATATCAACGCCTTAGAAATAAGCCACTTCGAGGGGGAAACCTCCAATACATTACATAAATGAACAATTCTTGGATGATACAATTTACCAAACCTCCTTTCTATATATAGGAGTCCATGTGGCCATAATGTAATCCTAGTGGGCCACAATGTAATCCTAGCTGACCCAACAATAATAATTTAAGGGCACAATAATAACAAAATGGGGGTTGCAAGGGTACAATAATAACAATGAGGGGGTTACACTAATAACAATAAGGGACTATACTAGTAATATACATCCAACATTTGATATTCCACCTCTTGTACTCCAAAGAAACATTTGGATATTTTTTCATATAATTGTTTCTCCTACAATAGTTTGAGCACCCTGTCAACATGTTCAACATGATCCTTCCAAGACCTGCTGTAGATTAGTATATCATCAAAAAATACTAGCACAAATTTTCTAAGGAAGGGTTTGAAAATGGAATTCATCAACCCTTGAAATGTAGAAGGTGCATTGGTAAGGCCGAAAGGCATGACCAAAAATTCATAATGACCCTCATGAGTTCGAAATGTTGTTTTTGGAATATCTTCAGTCTTCATTCTAATTTGATGATATCCCGAACGAAGATCCAACTTGGTAAAATAAATTGCTCCATGTAATTCATCCAATAATTCATCAATCACAGGAATGGGGAATTTTTATTTAATGGTGAGCTTATTGAGCTCCCTATAATCTGGACACATTCGCCATGATCCATCCTTCTTGTGTACCAATACTACAGGAGCAGAGAAAGAACTTTGACTAGGTTGAATTATACCTACCTCTAACATTTCTGCAATCATACGTTCAATTTCGCTCTTTTGGAAGTAAGGATATCTATAAGGCCCGATGTTTGGAGGAACACTTCCTGGAATCAAATGAATAGCATGATCATGATCACGAATAGGTGGGAGTCCTTTGGGAGTTTCAAACGCCTTGGAATGATTGTCCAAGACTTGTTGGAGATCTGCAGAAATAGATGATTTTGATGTTGGAACTTCTAGTGAGCATAATTGTGCAATTACGCCTCGCTGTTCTTTCTTTAGAAGATCTGTCATGACATTAGAGTCATCATATTTCGCCCCCCTGAATACCGTAAATTCGATTATTTCTGAAAAATTCAAGAAATTTTCTGAAATTAGTGTAGCATTGTTTCTTAAAGATTGTAACCATTGTACTCCTAGTACAACATCAAGACTCTCCCATAAGAATGGAAATCATCGACTAGTCAATACATATTTCCCATGAAGAGTTTGATATTATGTATTTTCCAGAGTAATTATAGTTCCTCCATTTGCAACCACTTAGCCTTGCCAAGAGAAACAATTTAATTCCTACTTTACAAAACGAATAAAATTATGGGTGCTACCCGAATCAATCAACATCATTATCTTTTTTCTTCTTGATATGTCCTTCTATCTTGAGAGTTTGTAAGTGGTAATTCCTACCAATGCATTACACGATATGGTCGGACTCATTTCTTCCTCTTCTAGGGCTGGTTCCTGGTGTATGTCCTCTGCTTGTGAATATTCTTGTTCATTTTCTTCTTCCTCTTCACAATCTATGTAAAATAATTTCTTCTTAGAACACTTATGATCTTTAGTGTATTTTATATCACAACTGTAGCAAAGCCCTTTCTCTCTCTTTTCTTCCAATTATTGTGGTGTCAACCTTGTAGGTTCTAGAATTCTAGGAGTAGCAACACTTCCATATTTATAGAAGTGAGTGGTAGGCTTCCTTGTCGCCATAATTTTACTTTCAATTTTTCTTGCCAACCCGAATGCCTTCTCCAATGAATCAGGTTCAAAAACACAAACTTCATGTTGGATGTTATCCTTTAAAGTACTTATGAAGAGATCAATTTTGTGTTCCTATGGAATGTCAGCTACCCTTATATTCAATTTTGGAAGTACTCAATGTGCTCCCCCACTGAACACTTTTGTTTGAGATTTATCAATTGGCTAAAGAAAGTGTTGCTCTTTGTAGTATCATCATAATGTGTTATCATTTCCTCCGTAAAAATTGACCAAGTGACAATTTTTTTCGGGAGAAAAAGCCATTCATACCATACAAATGTATTTTCTTCTAAATTTAAAGTGGCAATGCATACCTTTTGTTTGTTTTGCACATTATTGAGATCAAAATATTGTTCCATCTGTAGTATCCATGTTACGGGATCCTTGCCATCAAACTTCCTCATATCCATCTTTGGAATATGGTGGTTCTTCAATCCAACATTAGAGTTTATGAAATCACGATTAACATTCATTTGTTTCTCATCATGATTTTCCTCTACTATCTTTTAGCCATTTGGAAACATTTCTTGTATCAACTTTGTCAAACCTTCTATGTTTGGTTTTAGATCATTCTCTTATAAGTTTTCCATTTTAGCTTCCATGTCATCCATCTTAGATTCCATGCTGCGCTCTTCCATGCCATCTATCTTAGATTCCACGCCTTTCTTCAAAACTTCCATTTCATTTTTTGTCAGCTTCTTGCGAGAGCGAAATTTGGTGCACTTGCTCTGTAATTTTGATAGATCATGTCATAATTATTCATCTTCATGAGTCATAGTAGAGCCTTATGAAGGCTTAATGGGTGTTGAATTATTTTTACGGGGAATTTTTTAGAACCCAATACTGATATCTATTCTACAATATTCCCTTGGAATCAATTCAAATTGATTTTTCAAATAAGACTTATGCAATTCAGAAAAAATACACACCTTTTTCTTGCTTTTGAGGAGCTCGATATTGAAATTGGATTATCTCTGTGATTGTAGCTCTTCAATATATGAAATTCAGCACTGAAGTAGCCCTCTGAATTCTCTTTTGAATGCCACAGGTCTGACCTGATTTGGATTCTCCAAGACAAAGTTATGTCCAATCTCCCACAATGACCTAATTATGGACTGGTTCAGTAAATCGACCTTGTACGACTTGCCACGTGTCACTGTTTCGTCCTTCACCTTTGAAATTGATAGCAAAGAAACCAAATTCTTTGTAATTGCGACCAATTTTTATGTAACTCCAATCCGATGCTCAGAGAGAGAGATTTATTGAACTTTTCCCACGATCACCTCTTTGAGATGAAATTCAGGAGCTTGAAAAAGCACTACCTTCCACAGATCATATCTCCAAAACTATTGTGAACCATGCTCTGAAATGTTTAGACAATCTTCCTCAGTATTTCGTCTTTTCACCCTAAAAATTTCAGCTTTTGAAACTTCGTAGAAAAAAAGTTATAGCAAAAATTCCACGATGACCTATTTGGAGCAACCAAACCCTAGAATCCAAAGCTCTGATAACAAATGTTGTGTAACCAGCTCCAAAAATAGAAGAAAGGAGACATCAACGGCTTAGAAATAAGCCACTTCTAGGGGGCAACCTCCAATACATTACATAAATGAACAATTCTTCGATGATACAATTTACAAAACCTCCTTTCTATATATAGGAGTCCATGTGGCCATAATGTAATCCTAGTAAGCCACAATGTAATCCTAGCCGACCTAACAATAATAATTTAAGGGCACAATAATAACAAAATGGGGGTTACAAGGGTACAATAATAACAATAAGGGGTTACACTAATAACAATAAGGGACTATACTAGTAATATAGGGACCTAACATATTGTTTTTACAATCTGCCCTCTTTTATTTCTTCTAATGTTTTTGTATTTTTTATTTTTCTAACTTTGAATGCAATGATGGGTGAAATATTTATAATGAGAAAAAAGATAAAAAGGCTTCAAAACATGACATGGTTCAAGAGAAATAATGTTTGAGAATCATGCCATTGACAGGACCCCCAAACAGCTCAACTCCATTCAACTCCTGCAATAAATAAGAATTATTACCAGCAGCAGAATGAATGAGATAAGGGCCAAGCCATAAGTTGTCAAATTTCCCATGATTTCCCTTGTATTCTCTCATTGAGTCCCACTTTAAAACTTTGTCCCCAACATTGAAATTGTTGGCCTTTGTTCTTCTATCAAAAAGTCTTTTGATGTTGTCCTGCTTTTGCAATGATTTGTTATAAACCTCCTCTCTGCTTTGCTGAAGATGAATAGCTTGATTTATCCTTCTGATCATGTCATTATCTTTAGACTGAACCTCTTGAGTCAACTTCATAACTGGTACACCAAGGCTAATAGGAAAAATTGCATCTGTACCATACACAAGCTGGTAGGGTGACATACCAATAGATCTCTTCAATGTCAGTCTTTCAACCCAAAGCGCATGCACAAGCTTTGTGTGCTAAGAATTCTTGTTGTCTTCCAACAGCTTCTTGATTATGTTCACCAAACTCTTGTTTGAGGATTCTACTAGTCCATTACCTTGAGGGTAATAGGCCGTGGAATGACCCAATGTAATATGATATTTGTGATAGAACTCAACCATCTTCTTAGATCCAAATGTTGTTGCATTATCAATGATGATCTTGGTAGGACAGCCAAATCTAGAGAGAATATTAATCTCCATGAATTTTATAATGACAGAATCATTGGCTTGCTTACAAAGGATGGCTTCTATCCATTTGGTGAAATATTTTGTGGCAGTGAGAATCCATCTATGCTGGGCAAAGGATGGTGGATGGATTTCTCCTATGAATTCAAGTCCCCACTGTTGAAAAGGAGCTTCAACAGTGATTGGATGCAGAGGTAAGGGTAGCAGCTTCCTTTTGCCTTCAAAAATTTGGCATTTATGACAGGCAACAATCATCTTGTGTACATCAAGAAAGAGAGTGGGCCAATAGTAACCAGCCCTTAGGATTTTGTTGGATGTAGTCTTCCAGTAGAGGTGGCCTCCACATTCTCCTTTATGGAACTTGTGCTTAACCTTCTTTGCATCATACTCAGGCAAACATTTAAGAAATATACCACTTCCATTTTTCCAATAAAGACATTTATTTATAATGCAATAGTTTACAGCTTTTAACTTCACAAACCTTGCCTCTGTTTTTATCAAACCAGGAGGTGTATTCACATTAAGAAAAACATAAAGAATATCAGCATACCAAGAGGAATTCATAAAATTATCTTCAACAATGGGAGTTGAGGTTTCCTCTTGATCATCTAAAGCATCAATCATATTAATATCAAGAACTTCAAAATTTGATTCAGCCATTAATCTAGATAGACCTTGGCCTTTGATGAGCTCAATGGGTTTTATCTCTAAATCATACTCAAGAATAACAGCAATCCACTTACCTCTCTTACCATTTGGGTCCTGCGTCAGAATGTCTTTTACAACTGAATTTGGGAAAAAGGCAATGATGTGTGAGTGCAAGATGTATACTCTGAAGTCTTTTAAAGCCTTAACCAAAGCAAAGGTTTGCTTTTCCATAATGTTGTACTTCAGAGGGGCATTCCTCAAAGCCTTGCTAAAGAATGCAATAGGCTACTCTTGTCCTTGTGGATTTTTTTGTAAAAGGACAACAGCTATTGTATGTTCTGATGCAAATGAAAAAATATAAAAATCTTTTGAAAAATCAAGACTTATTAGAACCAGTGTTTTGGTTAACGCTTGTTTCACAAACTCAAAGGACTTCTTTGCTCCTAAGGTCCATTTAACCCCTTGCTCCTTTTTCAGCATGTTTGTAATGTTTCTAAGGAGCTTAGCCAAGTTGGGTATGAACCTTCTCAAGAAATTAATCTTCCCAATGAAAGATTGCAATTCCTTGATGTTTCAAGGATGAGAGATTTACAATATGGCGTCAATACTCTTTGGATATATCTTAATACCCTCTTCTAAAATAATGTGCCCAAGAAGTTTACCTTCTTGGAGACCGAATAGTGTTTTCTTAGGGTTTAAATATATCCCAAACTTTCTGCATCTCTTGAAAATTGTTCTCAAATGTGCAAAGTTCTCTTCATCTGTCTTTGAAAAAACAGTGACATCATCCAGTTAAATAATGATGAAGTAGCCCAATTCTTCGAAGAATTCTATGTCCATGGCTCTCTGGAAAGTTGCACCAGCATTCATTATACCAAAGGGCATTTTCACATACATGAAAGTGCCCCAAGGTGTATTGAAATTTGTCTTTAATTGATCATCAGGGTAACCTGATTGTACCCCAAGTAGCCATCAAGCAAAGAAATTATTTTTGAACCAACTACCCTTTGTAAAATATGGTCCATCTTGGGTAAAGGGTAGTTGTCCTTGAGTGAAGCTTTGTTTAAGTATCTAAAGTCTATACAAAGCCTAATCTCTCATGTTTTCTTCCTAACTGACACCAGATTAGACACCCACTCAGAATATCTAATAGGGACAATAATACCAGCTTCATACATTTTCTTGATTTCCTTCTCAACCAACGGTAGTTGAACGGGGTTTATTCTGCGCAGCTTCTATTTGAATGGCTTTTGGTTTTCTTCGAGAGGGATTTTGTGCTGAATTATTTCAGTGTCATAGGATTTCAGATCTTCGTAACTTCACGCAAAAAATCAGAAAATTCTTTAAACATCTCTATGTATTTGAGTTTAATGTGAGTTGGTAAAGTCTTAGACAGTTTGATCATCATTGGTTTCTATTCACTGCCTATATTTCACTCTTCAACTTCAGTCTCTACAGGCTCCAGTTTTGGTTTCTTGGCCACATTGTTGAAATCGAACAACTCTTCTAAAGGGGCCAGCCCTTTTGGCAAACTCTGATCTTTAGACTGCAGGGTTTCTAACTCCTCTGTTTCTAACTCTGCAATCATTTATGTTGTGTTTTCAAGTTTTTTAGACAAAAAATTAATATTAGCAAGCTTAAGGGACTTTTCTTCTTCATCAAGAAAATTTTCTTCACTAGGGCAGTCTGTTTCATAATCTGAATCCGAACTGTGTAGTTCAAATTCATTTCTAAATTGCATGAAGTCTTCTATTTGTTTGTCTCCGTCAAACACCTGCCAATATTTCTCATTATCAGGAACATCTGATCTGAATTTAATATGAGTTGTACATTCTTTAGTTTCATATGGCGTTAAGCATGTTCTAGCAGCAAAAGCTAAGCTGTGGGCCATGTTATTCTTTCTTCTTGGGACAAAAATCAATTGGAACTCCTCAAAAGTTTTTAATAGATCCACGACATCATTCCTGTAAGCTCTAAGTCTAGGGTGATTAGCGTTGTATTCGACATTGACCTACCTAATGATTAATTTTGAATCCCCATGTACTTTAATTATTTTAGCTCCTAATTCTTCAGAAAATGTAGGCCTAAAAGAAGGGATTCATACTCCGCTATGTTATTGGAGCACTGAAAGTTTAAGCTACAGGAAAGGACTTCTGTGTGGTTGTTTTCAGTGTTGCGTATCCAGACACCTGCACCAGCATTGGTCCTAGTGCAAGACCCGTCGAAGTTCATACTCCACAGAGGATTGGTTTCAGGTTCAAATGTTTGATCATCCTCTTCAACTAACGTGCTTTCGGATTTCTCTTGGATGTCAGAACTCAGTTGAATTTGTTTTAATTCCTCAATTTTTTTGTTTAGTTGAGGACTGTTTTCTTGACTGTCAAGGTTTAAAATTAATGGACACACGATTTGTAGCTCAAGACCTGGGTTTGGCTTGCTATGGTTTAAAGGTTCAACAAACTATTTTAACAGTTCTGTGTTGTTCCCCTCATCTTCTCTATCGGCCATCAGTTCTGTTAAATTCACTTGTTTAGTGGACATTTCATCGTTAAACAAGATAAAAGAATCGAGGCCTATATTTACAGAATACAAAGGAGATTTTTGTGGTCTGTCTTGGCTAGTAACCATGTACTGCATATGGGACTCCCTGTAAAGTCTTCTTGTCTGATTGAAAACAGGGATGGTCGCGTAAGTCATGTCCATCTGCATAGTTCCTTGTAACTTAGCCCCCCAAGATCGTGATAACAACATTCCATACTTTGGGGGTACATCAACCACAACAATATCCATGACTAAGCATTTGGCTGGAATTTGTGCTAAGTTAACGCAGAGGTCTTTTATTAATCCTAAACATTTCACTCTCCTTGAGTCAAAGGAGTAAAGGTATTTATAAGGTTTGGTGATTTCTAGACCCAGGCTCTCCAATACAGCTTTGGGCATTAAATTATGAGAGGCCCCTGAATCATGCATAGCATTGTGAAAAATCTTGTCATGAATGTTTAAACTTACATAAAAAGGAGGAACAGGTCCCTCTTGATATCTGCCTTCAATCTTTGGACCAAAAATAAGCTCAAGCTGGTCATCGTTAAGATTGATTGTATCATTATTCTCTTCTATATTTAAAGCCTTCAAAATTTGGGTTCCATATACATTCTGGGCAGCTAACTTAGTCAAAGGAACAGAGATTTTGATTTTAGAAATTTCTTGCTCCAGGTTGAAAGGAATCTGATTCTTTGAAGTGCTTGTCTCAGCCTTATTAACTACCACTCTGTCAGCAAAGTTAGTTTGCTGATTTTCTCTATTTACATTTGACAAAAAAAATTTAACAAGAGTACTAGCTAAGGTACTAGTACTACTAAGGTCTACACTCTGTTTTTCATTGTTTTTAGTGCCTTTCTCTTTACCTTTATCAGAATTCGCAGCCACTGTTTTGTCCTTTGGTTTCAAAATTTTGGGCTTATTTACAGTGCTGTTTTGTGAAGATTTTTTAGAGATTTTGGTTTTGGGGGTTTCTTGATTGGTTTTACTTCAAAGGTCATATTCTCTTTGAGAATCTATGATCCCATTCTCCATATCTTGATAATAGCCTTCACCCTCATCTCTTTTGTCATCATAAGGTGTGTAGAGACCTTGTTTTTTATCATAATGAACTTCAAAGTCATCATTATCTACTCCCAACATATTTATCTCATCGTACTATGTTTGTTCATTTGTGTCCTAAACCTCACTTACATAATTTTGATGAAAGGGAGGAGTGATCTGCTGATCATCTTCCCTTGGTCTATTTTGAGGCTGGTTCCTTCTAAAATTCTGATTTTGGTTCTGGTTTCTATTTTGAAGAGATGTTTGGTTTTTACTTGCTTGAGCTCTCTCAAGAATTCTCATTTTCTTCATCATCTCCTCCATCATTCTTTCCATCTTCAAGCCAGAAGTGGAAGGTGTGGATTCTTCTCTGAAGGACACCCTCTTCTCATTCTTCATTCTTTCTCTCTTCTCCATTAAGTTAACTTCCACAGCAAGAGCTCCTTTTTGCATATCTTTAAGAGTTAAAGGGTGTCTCTCTCTCAGCACATAGGCCATTTCAGGGTCAAACCCTTCAGGAAACTTATTTAACGTTGAGCCTTGTGGAAGTTTTAGATTTGGGGGAAGTGCATTATAAACACTGTTAAATCTGGTGCAGTAGGCTTGTACACTTTCCCCAGTGTTTCGGTGGAGGTTCTTGTAATCAGAAAGTATTTGGATAGGATTCTTATTCACTTCCCATTTGTTTAGGAATGTCTGATGGAAGGCTTGGAGATCATTTATATTGTGGGGGGTTACGCCTTTAAACCATTTTCTTACTTCTCCCCCCAAACTCTAAGAAAATAGTTTAAGTTTGATAGAATCATCATCAATTTCATTTCTATCAAAATAGTCATTCATTTTATCCACATGTTTTGATGCAGTAGTAGCATTACTAGCATCATATAATGGTATTTTGGATTGATAGTCCTGTGGAAGATTGACTAATGGTACAGGAAGGACTAAGGGAGCATACCATGCTACCATGATATGAGGTGGAGGTGGATTTACAAGAGGTGGATTAACAAGAGTAAAAGTGGGCTGATGTTGAGTGGTTTGGACAGTGGATGTTTGGTGAACAGAAGTGGATGTACCAGCGATAGATTGCTGAGCTGATCTTGGATGAGAGACACCTAAATTGTGAAGAAAATTTAAATCAGGCGGTGTTGTTTCTCTACTACCAGGATGTTCACTTGTTTATGGTGATGAAAGTGAAGACTCAGAGTCTATATGAATTATATCATCAAGTGACCTAGTTCTAAATGTATTTACTAAGTCAACTTGTGATTTTTGTAGAGCTGAAAGATTTTCAGGAACTGAATTAGCTCTCAAGGATGATCTGAAAACAGTTGAAAATTTTATCTTAGGAGACTTCCTAAGGATACTTGCAGGGTTATCAACTATCTCAGGTGGGTTAGGGTCAGGATAGGCTCTAGTATGAATCTTTCTGGGAGCCACTATGCTGTGTTTTTCAAACCCAACTAAACCAGAACAGTTTAACCAGATATAACAGTCTTTAAGAGGTTAACTAATATGTTTTAAACAAGAAAATTCAATCCTAAAAATCCTCTTACTAATTTTAAATGATATTAAGATGATAATGGTTCTTCCTAGTGGAGTCTTAAGGTCTGTTTAGGATTGTGGAGTCGCCAAGTGGAATTTTTTAGCTCTTTTAGAGGTAAAAAATTTTATGGTCCACCACCATGTTTATTGAATACCAATCTAAACTATTTTTCAGTCCTATGGGTTCTAAGAGCGACCAAAATCTGTTTCAAAACTTAGCTACGGTTATGAGACCAAGACAGTCTACTCTTACGGCTAAGCTAGCTGATTCTTCAAGGTTTGATAAGGTATTATGAGAATCCTAGGTTTTGCCTAGTTTGTCACTGATTCAAACAATTTTTATCATGATTACCATTATTTTGGTAGTGCTTGAAGGGGTTGCTTTTTAATCACTACACAATGTTCTTGAATCGAAGATTTATTGAGGTCTTAAAGGTACCTAGGCCGAAAAAACACTCAAAAAAGTCCCCAGCGGAGTCGCCAGAAATGTTAGCTCCCTGTAATTTGCAAGATTGGCAAAGTCAAACTGCAGAGAGAAAACTATTTGAACCAATTTGGGATTCTAGGATCTAGCCCTCCTAAATCCGAAGAGGGATCTCTCCAATAAGTGCAAAGATGGATTTATCTTTAAAGCTTTTGGGTAATGACATTAGGCTAGTTATGAAGACCGAGGGTTTTTTTTGTTTTGTTTTGGATGGTTAAGCATGATTATTATTTGAGTGGAAAGTCCTAAGCAAAAAGAGTCTCAAAGGTGTGAAGTTGCAAGCAATCACAACAAGCTTTTTTGGCTAAAAGATATATATAACGTTGGTTTTTAGTCCATTGGGCTATGGAGTCATAACAAGGCTTTAATTAAGCAACAACTTCAAGAGTGATCCAAGGGGAAAGTCATCTATATCATAAGATCATTGAGATTAAAATGATGGAATGGAAATGATAAAGTGTTGGACGGGTGGAAACTGATAATAATTTCAACAAGGATTTATAGTCAGTCCAAATAAGAAAAACCTCTTAAGTAATTGTTTAAAACCAACCAAGAACAAGGCTCGCCATAAATTTCTTGGGCAAGTTCGTATTAAAGCAACTCAATTGAAAAACAATCCAGTAATCCACATAATTACCTTCAAAAAGTATGAAAACACTTAAGAGAAACAAAGTGCAACTTAAGATCAGATAAGGTACTTTTAAACCTAGTCTGCTTTCAGCAAACACTTAGGGAAACTTTCAGAATTCACCTTTGGAGATAGAAACTAGAAAACAGGCCACACTATCACTTTTCTAGTTAACTTTAATAAGAAAACAATGAAAATAAAATTCAAGAATAATGTTTAAAGCAAACAGTAGGATGAGGGAATTCCAGCGTTCCTAACTACTTAAACTATATTGAATCATTCTTAAATAAAAAATTTAGAGGAAAACATTGAGATAAAGCTTATCGGTCAGATAAGGGTATTGTAAACAGCAAATCCTCACTCTATGTTTTTTGTTCTTTATCAGAGAATAAATGGACAATATGGCATCCACAAAAGGAAAACAATTACACAGAAAGGAGCACTTCACCAGTGATATAGACCAGGATCCCAAGAAAAAACTTTTTATTGATGTCAAACCAGTTACAGTCTTCAGGTCCAATGTTTCAGTTCAGAAATCATCTTCACTTCTCAGCCTAACTATTCGATCACAAACATAGCTTCAAGAGCCTTTGAATACTATTTACACCTAGAAAGTTTTGAGCACAAGTATATCTCAAATTTCTGCAACCAACATTGTTTCATCTTCTACAGGATTATTTATAGAAGATATGAGGAGGTGGGATGGATAAAAGATCTCCAGGCTTAATTAATACAGATTAATACTTCTCGGCCTTTGAGGTGTAGATCATGCGTAGAAGGTCAAAGAGGAAATCGGTGAAGAATTAAGTCAGAACCATTGATCTATGTCGAATCAACGGTCAAGATTGGTTATGGAAATACAAAGAAAATGAGTTTCTTTATAATAACATAAGGGAAAATGTGAATAAATTACAAAGAAAAAGGGTTAAAAACCTTTGGCGGAAGAAATATGTGTTAAAATGGAAATTGGGGTTTTCGAACGATCGTAGACCGTTGGATCATATTGGACCTCGAGATCAACGGCGGAGATTTCTCGTTGAAAACCATTGGTGAAAGAAAAGGGAAATAGTGTATGGCCAGATTAGATCTGAGCCGTTGATCTGCAGAGATCAATGGTGGGGAGCGCACGCGATAAAACATAATAGAACCAAGGGAAAGTGGTTTCGTAGGAGAAAACCAACAGTATCACGCGGAGGAAGGGGAGGAAGGTGGTTTCACATTTTTGAACGCGATATGCGTTAGAAGGTGAGACGTGGAAATTGAATACCTCCCATATCGCATAGCGCTTGGAAAATTAACCTTCGTGCTTGAAGTTACGCTAAAACGTGTGTCAACTGTTAGATCTGGGTCGTCAGATCGAACGGTGGAGAGTGAACGCGATATCGACCAAATGCACGGAGGATAAGAGGCAAGGCGATTTCAATTTAAGCTTTTGGATCAAGGATTTGGACGGCTGAGATTAAATCTGGAGGGAGGCAGGACCCACAGGGGTTGGGCCTATCAGGGTTAATATGAACCATTGGATGGAACAAATCAACGGCTCATATGTGATCTACGAGTTAAATGAAAATAATACAAAGGTGGAGAAGGGGTTAATATGAGTCGTTGATCTGCGGAGATCAACGGTTTAGATCTGCTCAGAAAACATTATAAATCGGGGGTGTATGTTTTTAACCAAGGTCGGGAGATGCAATCTAGACCATCCGACCTAGACACGTGGATGGTCCAGATGCAATCGGAGCTACGCGATCAGAGGAGGCAAAGGTTGAATGGGCACCGATGCGATTGAATGTGGGTTGTCGATCTGCAGATCAGATCGACAGTGGAGAATGAATCAGAGGATGTCAAGGCAGAGGAAAGGGCTTATGATCGGAGCAAATAAGGGTCGTCGGATCGGAGATGTGGTGGATAGATCAACAGCTGAAGATCCATCAAGGGTAGTCAATCGGAAGGGGGAATAAAATGTGCCCGATGCAAAACTCCGATGTGATTAGCGCTGGTCGTTGATCGGCTTAAGATCAACAGTTGGGAGGGGCCCCGATCAATGAATGGCGGGACCCTTTATAATGTATGAAAATCAAAATTTAAATGGAAAACAAAGGTTTAACGGCTTTGGGCAGGTTATATATAAGGTTAGCGCCTGACTACAGGGCCGCTGGTTTATATGGAAAGCAAAGGCCTGGGGCTTATATACAAAGGGGCCAATCGCAATCAAGAGGAAGGGGCGGGCTTTTCAATCTACCCATTTTCATTAAAAAACATTGCACTGGCGAGTTTAGACCAAAACTTAGGAAAAAATGGATTTTTGAATTAATAAAGGAAAATATGAACGAGGAAGGTTTATATAAACATTTTAAGCGCCCGATTGTGGGCTCTTGGGTTTTATGAAGCGGTAATGGGATCGAGGGTTATATGCAAAGGGCTAATCGCATCGGAGGCTTTAACAAAAGAAATAGACTTGCGCGGGTCGATTGCTCCAATGCGATAAGCACCGAAAGGGTTTAGCACTTGGTTCTAGCGTCAGGGCATATGTGGGGAATTGGTTTAGGACTTAGCCCAAATGGACTTAAGCCTTAACACAAAAAATGTATTTTTTATGAAATTTTCAATGTTTTTTGATGGATTTGGGGGTTTCGACAAGGTTCAAAAATGAGTTTTAAACCTTGTAAAAGGATTCTCATGAAGGGGAAAGGGGGAATAAATGAAAAATAGAGAAATTTTATGGGGGGGGGAAGGAATAAAATGAAGGTTAGTTTTGAGTGGAGGGGAAAATGGCATTTTGCAGCAGTCTTTTCTCTATGAAAATAGCAGAATTTTTGAGTTTGAAAGGAAAACAACAGTGAAGATTAAACAAAGGGCATGATGTCTTCATGAGTCTACAATAGATAACATTTTTAGTAATAAAACTTGTTTCTTGAAGGCTCCAAAAGTGATTTAGCCACCTTTTGATGTAACAAATTTTATAGGTGGCTAACATGACATAAAACAATGGGTCAAACGAAGAGGATAGGGATTCGAGGATGATGGCTACGCTGCAAGGATGGGAAAAGCAAAAGAAGTGGTAAGCTAGGATGAGGGCGAATTATGGCACAGGAGATTGGGCCATCTTCACCATGGTGCCTTGAAGATTTTGCAGCATATTTCTGCTAGACTTCCCAAGGGTACTCTTGCACAGTTAGATCAATGTAAGGGATGTACTATGGGTAATTTTGTGAATACCACCTTTCATGAGAAGGAGAACCATGGTTCGATGATCCTGGAGAGAATTCACACGGATGTGTGGACCTTTCTCGGTTGCTTCAACAGCAAACAACAAGCATTATGTTATATTTGTTGATGACTATTCTCGTAGATGCTGGATCTTCTTCATGTAGAAGAAGAGCGAAACATTCTCAAAGTTATGTGAGTTTAAAGCATTGGTGGAGAAGGAGTCGAGGAAGCAAGTGAAGGCTCTGTAGAGCAATAATGGTGGTGAATATATCTCGAATGAATTCAAAGACTTCTGTAGAAAAGAAGGAATTCGAAGAGAACTCATAGCGCCTCATAACCCACAGCAGAATAGGGTCGCAGAGAGGAAGAACATAAAAATCATGGGTGTTACACGAGCTATGCTGCATGAATAGGGCCTACCGATGCACTTGTGGGCGGAAGCATGTAACACTGTGGTTTATGTGCAAAACGGTTGTCCTCATAGAGTACTTGGCATGAGTACACCTGAAGAAGCTTTTACTGGTAAGAGGCCTAATATTTCTCATTTGAATATTTTTGGCTCATTTGTTTACATTCATGTGACAAAGGACACCAGGAAGAAGCTGGAGCTCACTGCAAAATTTGGGATATTTGTGGGGTACATAGAAACACCCCATAATTATCGTGTGTATTTTCCAAAAAATCGAATGACTCTGGTGCGACGGGATATAAAATTCAATGAGGTGAAAGCCATGAATTTGTCACTTGAGAGGGAGCTACACTTGCATGCAGAGGAGGAACTTTTTGTTCCCAAAGATGAGCCTCTAGATGTGGATTAGCCATAGGAGGAGATTCATGTTGTGGAGGAGTCCACTCATGTTGAACCAAACATCATAACAGGAAGAAAGCGTACCACAGAAGCTGAGATACTGATGCGGTAGAGAATGTAGGAGTCCCCACATCACAGCGTAGACAAAGATAGTCACGTGACCGATTTACTGGATACATGGCTCTTATGAGCAAGTGTGTCATGAAAAATCCATCTTCTTTTGAAGAATCAATGCAGGAGCCCACATGGGTAGATGCCATGGTGGAGGAGTATGACTCCATTGTCAGAAACAGTGCTTGGGATATTGTTCCAAGGACGATGGGTAAATCAATGGTAGATTTGAAATGGATCTACAAGGTAAATCAAGCTACTGATGGGAGCATCGAGAAGTATAAGGCAAGATTTGTTGCCTGGGGCTTCTCACAGATAGAGGGGATTGATTATGAAGAAACATTTTTACCTGTCTCATAGTATTCTTCCATAAGGACCATCCTTTCTCTCTCAGCGTAGATGGGTTGGCACATTCATCAAATGGATGTGAAGACTGTGTTCCTTAATGGGATCATTGAGGAAGAGGTGTACATTGAGCAGCCTGAAGGATTTGAGCTCTTCAGTAGCGATTCGCATGTGTGCAAACTCAAAAGAGTGTTGTATGGGCTGAAGCAAGCACCATGTTCTTGGTACACATGGATCGACAGCTATTTCACTGGACTTGGCTTCACCAAGAGTGAAGTGGATGCAAACCCATACCAAATAGTGGTGGAGGGTAAGCTTTTAATCATTGTTCTTTATGTTGATGATTTAATACTAACGGGTGATGAGCAGTTGATACACTCATGTAAGGAAGATCTTGCAAAGGAGTTTGAGATGAAGGATTTAGGCCTCCTTCATTATTTCCTTGGATTGGAAATATGGCAGCGAGAAGGTCAATAGTTTGTGTCTCAAGGCAAGTATGCTCGGGAGATACTTGGTAAGTTTCACATGGAGGACTGCAAGCCCATGGATACTCCTCTTCTAGGAAATTGGAGGAAAGAGGATGATACATTAGCAAAGGTAGTGGATGACACTATTTATCAACAATTGGTGGGTTTGGTCATGTATTTAGTTAATACAAGACTGGATATATGATATGCGGTGAACTAGCTTTCACAAGCGATGGTTAAGCCTGCCAAGCTCTTTTGGAAGGCAGGCAAGCATGTCCTAAGATATCTCAAGGGCACATCTAAGTATGCCTTATGGTACAGACAAATAGATGAGGTGAAGTTCCATGGCTTCACGAATGCAGATTAGGCAGGCAGCCCAACGGACAGAAAGAGCACATCAGGAGGGGTTTTTAGTATCAAATCTACAGTAGTTTCTTGGTACAACAAGAAACAAAGATCCTGGTACTTAGTTCAGCGGAAGCAGAATACATGGCAGCAAGTCAAGTTGCATATGAGGTTATCTGGATGAGGAAGATCCTGGTCGGTTTGTTCGGTTCACATTTAGATCCTACAATGATACATTTTGATAATCAAAGTTGCATTAAACTCTCAATTAATCCTATGTTTCATGATAGATCTAAACATATTGATATCTGGTATCATCATATCAGAGATTGTGTTCAGCGGAAGATCATATTGCTTCAGTACATTCCTATGGAAGATCAGGATGCAAATATTCTGACGAAGGCGCTCGGCAGGAGCAAATTCGAATACCATAGAGGCAGGATCAGGGTGAAGGATAATCCCTATCTTGTTAAGAGGGAGTTTTGAGATTCAACAGATGATGAGCTTAGTGAAATTAAGCACCTTCACTAAGTGGGGCTCGTAGACTATTTTTAGGTGTATGTCTATTTTTAGACATGGTGAGCATATTCTATAAGTTGTAGGATGCTATTTGTAGATGGTTGCTCAAATGTGGAAAATAGATGAAATTCTATTTTTAGAATATTGGGCGAAGTCTATTTATAGATCGTCGATCTAAAAATAGGTGCATGTCGATTATTATTAACCCTTAATAATAATCCGACAATAAGCATCAACTTATTCTCTTAGAGCACTTTATTTCAGTGAACAGATTTGGAAAATCAGTGGGCTGAAGGAATTACGAAATTCCTAGGGTTATTGGTGGTTCATGCATGGAGGACTCAATTAGAACTGAAGTGGAAAAGTTATGACAGAGTTGGAAGAGTAGTTAACGGAGTTGTTATTTATTTTAACTCAGTTAAGTGAGTTAAACTTAGTGGAGCTAGTTGTATCTAGTCTAACTGAAAGATACACTAGTGAGAGCTAAGTGAATTAATTAGTTAGTTAATTCACAACTAATAACTCACTAACAACTTAATGGATACAGCAATTAACTATAGTGCGTGTCAATTCCAGTGGAGACCCAGTGGAGAGATAGGTGAAAGGGTGAGATGGACTATCTGTTGTGACTATAGTGATGCATTCAATGCATCAGAAACACATTGGAGTTGCCAATGAGGATTTTTTAGTCAAGGCAAGGCCAATTTGAATTCATTCAGGGGTCTTCTTCAGTAGGGATTGCGCAGTGGAGGCAGGTTGTCAGGAGGCAAGAAATTGGTGCATAGAGATGAAAATTTATGCATGACAATTTGTAATGAATCTATATTGTATTGAGAGCTTGATGTACTAATATTTGTATGAGATTATTACATGATTCCATTGATATACATAATATATGATAGTTGTTGTTTTTAGCTTTAAGCTTTCCCGTTAAACAATTGTGTTATGTGCAATTGAATTTATTCACATGTGTTTGCAATTGAGTTTTAAATTTCTGCAAGTTTAATAGTGGAAGGATTCTGTATTTAGCAAGAAGATAAATATTGTTAGATCAAGAGAATTCAGAAATACATTAGTATTAATAAATCTCTACAATATGCATACATAAACATCAACATAACTAAATCATGATATCATCAAACAATTACATGCATATATACCTGTATAGACATTATCATAATCATGATCACGACATAATTACCAGATATCATAAGGTCAAGGTTAAGAGAAATCCCTTTATGTGTGCATAGTATGCACAACATTGAAAACAACAATTCCCACCATAGCCAAAGCATCTGACGCCACAAGTTTATTCACTTTACCTTAATTGATTACCTTCCTCGTGATTGTTCTGCCACCGTCCATTTACCTTAATGGACCCAACCAATCCAACTGGATGTCATATTATTACCTTCAGTTGCCCTTATACATGCACCGAGGATCATGAAAGTATTTCATTACCTTTTGGTACCACAAAGATCTCCCCAAACTCCATGAACTTTCCTCTTTCCCAACCAATTCCAAAGACTCGAAACATAAAAGGAAAGACAAGAAACAAACAAGAGGAAAACCCTGAAAAATAATAACAATACGACACCATGAACAAAGTTGAAAGGCCTTGCACCATACATTAAAAAACTTCAAATCAAGACCAACAAATCACAAAATACCAAAAGCATAAAACTCTCACCAAACACCATGACTCAATCCCCGTGTTTCCCAATGCTTCCAAAGAAAATCTCAACCTGATCCTTCTTCAATATTTCATGGCAGTATTCTTCCATTCAATCCCATGCATCATATTTCCATAAACACATAACTATGAGCACATAAATAAATATAACAATATACCAGTTATCTTACCTTGTTGTGCCCAACGCACTGCCTCGTAACTGAACACGTACATAGCCAAATGAATTCTTGCTCAATTTCTTTCTTTTACCATTTACCTTGCTACAATTGAGTCTCACTACATGTTATCACATCACCCAACTATTAGTTATCTAAAAAATTCAACTATTACCTTGTTATGCTAATACCAAGCATGTTTCTGTGTAACTGTACACACATGTCAATCACATGTTCCAAATATCAAGATATCATATCTATTAACTAAAATCAACCTCTACCAAGACTAACAGTCATGTCATAATCAACTAGTACAGTAAAAATCATAATACTACAACTATCACCTATGTATACTCAAGTACACATGAGCTAGTAATCAAAATCAAAATACTACAACTATCACCTACTTATACTCAAGTACACATCAGCTATCTCAACACATATTGTGTTAGTACTACCATCTTAAGACCAAATCATTTCTTCATGCAATCTTATAGATACAAAATCATATCATGTAATTAATCAAACATTCAACAAGACAACATAATAGACATCAACACTCAAACACTAAATAGATGACATAATCAAACATTCGAGTACAACATAGATGACATATGCAAGCTCATACATTAATGTATCTCAGGGGAGGCTATCTTGTCTGCACAATAAATCTAGATTAGTACATTATAACTTCACAACTCATCAAATCAAACCTCAATAAGGTCATCATGTTCATAATAGTAACTAGCTAACATGTTCACATCATAAAATCATAAACAAATGGCATTCATGCATAAAAATCACAAATACACAAACAACCTAGGTTAGTACGAAATAATATCACAAATAAATCAACTCATATCTTAATGTCCTAACCCTAATGAACTTCCTAGGCCAATCAAATTTAGCATGATACATATAACATCAAGATATTAATGATATAACCCTAATCTTCAAGTTAAATAACATATAACAACAAAAATGTAACATATAACATGCTCATCAACAACATATAACATAGTCATCAAGTTAATACCATGCTTGACTAACCAACGCATGTACATAGGATCACACTAATTAACTAACATCTATTATGTATGTAGCCATAAAATAAATAGAATGAAAGACATACACATAACCATAATTCATATGACTATGCTAATTAACTATCATTTATCATACATGTAACCAAAATAACAATAGAATGACAAACATATAAGTAACCCTAATGCTTACAACAACCATGAATCACATACCTTGTTGCCAAGCATACAAACTTGTATGACGATCTACTCTTGCCCAAAAGTCCATTGTTTTAACTTCACTTTAATGATCTGCATCTCCTACTCTATCTCAATTAACACATTAGCATCATAACATACCAATAACATCAAGGTGACCTAATTGCATACAACGACCTTATGCATAAAAACCTTCACCATGAAAATGCATTCATAACACTAACATGCATAAAAAATTCATATACAACCATACACTTATGATGACACATCCCACAACAACACCATCAACATTCACATGGAGACATCACTACAATTGTAATGTTCCCAATTCGGGACAACTAGCAAGGGATGGCTGGAAAACGCATTTTCCAGTAATGACTACTACAAGAATTGAAACCAAGACCTGGATCCCTTAGATCAATGCATCTAAGACCTGAGTCCAAGAGGATGCTCCAAATAAATCCTTCTAGAGTGGTTAAACAGATCTCCCACTACTGGATGTCCTCAGATAATGCCCGATAAATGGTCTGCAATAATGTAAGCACAAGAGTTGGAATGACATCGTTATTATACAACCATAATCATATGAAGATCTTAATATCCAATGAATAATATTTAGCAGCAAAGATAGTACAATTTCTTGAGGAAACAACCTCTCAAGAAAGGCAATGCAAGCCTCAACAATAAATGTACATGGAAATGAAGAAACACTGCTGCATATATGAAACCCTTGGCTATGACAGCGCAGTATATTATGGATTATTGCTGCAATACAATTTCAATACATGGATATGGAAATTATATAGCTCAATTACAATAGGGGAGCAAAATTCTAACCCTTAGAAGCAATAAAACATTAATCCTCCAAGGGATTGGCTGAAACATGCAAAATGTAAAAAATGTCGAAGTCGATGGGCAGCTGTAACAACTCAAATCTAGAACTCAATAGAGAAGGCTAAATATGATGAGAAATCTGAATTAGACCTTCTCCAATGGATTTCCAAAGTGGAAGGGTGATCCTTACACTTGATATCTCACCCTCCAATCAACACTGCAATCCCTCATGGCAAGTTCTCCATGAAAATAACACAGTCTAAGAGGGTAACTACGTTGTAGGTGTAATGGAATGAAGTGGCCAAGTGAAAAGATCTAAAAATAAGCTCCAAAGCTTCCAAAATAATCCTCCAAAGGAAAGGAAGAGTCTACCTCTAAAAAAAAAAGCAATGGAAGAGGTGTTGTAACTTCTCACTGCAACACCCTGCAACACAAAATTATGCTACTGCAGCAATAACGTTGTCCTGGAGGAGTATGCTTGGCCTCAAGCCTAGATGTGAGATAAATCAGTACAAATCATTCAAGAGGCTTCTCAAGAAAGGAGGAGGAATCCTAAACAGGATTTCCCCGGCAATTCTTGCTAAATAGCAGAGAATGCACAATGTCTGAATAGACATGAAATGAATAATCATAAGCATGAGAAACAATGGTTGCCTTGTCCTCCTTTTAAATACATGAGAGTTCCCTCTCCATGGGTCCTACTCCATTATGGTTTCTCCATAAAGGAATATTCCCTCCTATATCTTTGCGGTGTCCCATGTAGTGCTTTCCACCTCATACCCTACGCTATTTGACTTGGTCAAACTTAACCAAGCCTCTTTGCAAAAGTCTCCTTTCACACATGAGGGTGTGAAATCTAGTTCCATGGCTAATCCCTTTCCATACTAGAGGGATTTTATCTATGTTTTTATTGTCTTTGGGCTTCCTAACCCACTTATTCAACTTATAAGTGAAATTATCAAAATCTAATGTTCCAATTTATTGAAGTAAAAAATTTGGAACATTACAGTCCTTCCCTCCCAAATGTTTCTTGTCCTAAAGAAACTGCAAGGATAGAATTGGAAAGTATCTACTCAAGGCATGGAGTCTGAAATGTGATCCTCCATTTGGATCCTCCATCCCCAGGAAATCATCAAAACAAAATGAGCCACCTCCCAATAAGGCAACTCCTGAAAATCTCCTTCCACCTCAAGCTCCGGAAATGAAGGTAGGCTGAAAATCTGAACATGGTAAGCACCATAGCTTACCCCAAGCTATCCCTCTCTCCACTTATGAAAAGTGTAGAGTGTGTGTTGATCCTGGGCTGCAAAAGTATTGCCCTCAAATGGCAAAGTGAAGTAATCCTCCAAAGAGTTCTCCTCCAACAACGAAGAACAAGCTGGCCCAAAATGTTTCATCCATGATGAATAGGACAAGATAATCATAGATTATCCCAATGAGGAGTTTTCTACAAGTTATACATGATGATACACGATACAAGCAATGTCTCACAAGGATACAACACAATTTCATCCACTGCAATCTCAGATAGGAACATGGCAAGTGACATACAAAATCCATCACATCTACTAAGGAATAATAAATGGCTGAATATAACAACAATAAAAGATCAAACATTTGCCCATGGCTATACAATGGATGACTATCAAGTCCATGGTCCACCTTAAAAGAGAGCACATATGTATTAGTGGTGGCCATATCTCCTCCCATGCTCCCATTAGAACATGTAGTGCAAAAAATGTGAGAATTCTTCCCACTCAAGGACACATCCAACTCATGTTCCTCTCTCATAATCATGCTTCTTATACAAATATGATCCATATCAGCAAAGGAATTCATGATCAGCAATAAAATGAGGAAAATTCTAAAGGTTTCATGTGTTGCAAAAATGTACCAACAGTTTTCTCAATAGTGACAGCACAGTTTTCCAAACTGCTGCTCCAA
This sequence comes from Pinus albicaulis, assembly GCA_034641835.2. Lineage (NCBI taxonomy): Eukaryota > Viridiplantae > Streptophyta > Pinopsida > Pinales > Pinaceae > Pinus > Pinus albicaulis. Next base: position 1,337,882,848 of record CM076578.1, read on the forward strand.
AAAATCACATGGCAAGTTGTTTTGTGTTACATGGATAGTTATGTATGTCATTATAGCTACTAATGAATAGAAAATGGCTAAGTATATCAAGTGATCATACATGAAAGAAAACACTTGTCCAAGGCCATATAAAATATGGCTGCCTCCATCATACAAATTGGCCCAATTATGAACATGGAGCAATGTGATAAGCTTGCCCTCTTGTGAAGCAATGCACTGCATAGTAATGGTAAGAGTATGCCAATCAATGAATGTATAAACAAAATTCTTACCATATGCTAGAAGTAAGATGGTACATGGATCCATGAATGAGTCCTCCATAGTGTGTTGGCATGCTATGAAGAAGAATGAACCATGTGCTATAAGAAGGTAATCCTCCTCATGCTTTGAATTCCAAGTCAAGAAGAATATGTCATAGTGATAGATGCCTCTATCCACTACTCTATCATCATCATCTCTTCCTTGTTCACCAAGTGCATATAATGTGAATTGATCCTGGGGACACCTCATCCATAAGTCTCTACTCCAAAGTGACAGTGTTGTGAGCTCATGCAAATAAGCTCATGTCAATACAATGTTATGTTATTTGACATGCTCCTTGTCAATGATTCCTCTAATAATGCTGAAACAAATATGGAATACTCCCCAAGATGGAAGTTCTCCCAAATCATCAAATACCAAGGAGATAATTCCATCTCCTCCTCCTACAACATTATGCCGAGTGTGAAAGCAATTCTTCTCTTGCTCTCCCAAGAACAAGCAAAGCAACAAAATATTTTGCTGCCTCCCCATACTTCCACCATACAACTCATGTGATGAAGACACCATGAATGATATGAGTATCACATCAACACCATGCATCAATACTCTATGCTGCCCAATGATGCAAGTATCTTGTCATCTCTCCTCCATCCTTCTACTCTTAGGAAGAGTGTATGCCAAGTGGTGGCCAAACTCTTTCAAGAGAAACCAGTGCAGCCAAGCCTCCTACTTCCCGGTATCATATATTTGCAAGTAGCCTCCCAGCTCCTTGCTCATCAACCACATCCACTCAATCACTTGTGGATGCTTTCTCCTTCTCTTCATTTTGGTACTCCTTCCATGAGGGCTACCATCCTTCCAAACCAAATCTCTTTCCTTGCATTTCACGGAAGATTGAAATTCAGCACCTTAGAGACCTCCTAGAGAATATCTCTCACCCATGACTATGTTGAATCCATAAGGATCCAAATGTGATGAAGGTAGCATATCCCCTCCATCATAGTTTGACAGTGTTGTTAATCCCTCTAAAGATGCAATGGATGTCTCATACTCCAGCTTAAGGATGGTTTCATGAATTCTTGAAGGAGTGTCATGGTTTGTTTCATCCTCCCAAATCAAATTCTTGTCTTTGCACTTCATAGGATTTTGAAATGCAAGCTTCTCAAGGATCAATGAGAGCCTATCAAGACCCAAATAGGTGGTAGGAAAAAACCTCCCATCATGATGTGTGTGGCCCAAGGAATGTCCAACACAAGCATTAGATATGTTATCCATCCTAAGATGTCCTCCATCTTCTATCTGCTCTTGTGAGAAAGGAAGAAAATCTTTGCACTCCATGGTGTGTTGAAGTGCACCTCTAATGAGATCTCTCCTTGAGACATCCCTCTCAATAATAGTCTTCCAAAACCAATGAGGTCTTGGATCTGAAAGTAGAAGTTCCTCTTTGAGCTGAGAGGAGCTCATTGAGAAAGTGTCATCTTGAAAGGAGAAAGGGTTTCTCACTCCAAGATGTCTACCATCGTTCATCAAGTCTTCAAACCCCAACCTCAAATGTGATGTACAATCAAACAATGGCTCATGAGAATTATGGTTTGCTCCCTTGAATATTTCCATGTTGCACAGCGCAGTGCAACCAAGCTGCTCTATGGTAGCAGTGTGATTTGACCCTTGGTCATTCAAAAGCAAATTTCCACATTGATCAAAAGAATTTGCTGCAACAGTAGATTGTGGAAATCATTTCATACCTTGATGTGCATTTGGAACTTATTGTAGGGCTGCAAGAGTTCCCTCCTCCAAAGTGTTGGCTGCTCCAACTGTTGATGCATGTGGCCGCTCCTTTATGAGTGTGACAGCATTATCACAAGTCTCCTTAGGTGGTGGTGTGGGCTTCTCTTCCTTTTCCCTTTCACCATCAAAGGTTTTGATCAACCCTTGGATGAAATTTGCAAAATTTTTCTCCCTTGAATGGCTCAAGTGGCTGCTCCACCAATCATAGGCTTCACCCTCCAAGTGTAGCGCTGAGATTTCAATAGCTTCCTTCCCTGCTACAGGATGTAGTAGGAAAAATTTCTCCAACTCTCTCACCCAAGTTCTTGCTATAGATAACCCATCAAAAGTAGGCAACAAAAATCTATTGCCTTTGATTTCTCTTCTACTACAGGGTCTTTTCTCTTCCTTCAACTGGATGAAATGAGGGAAATCTAGAGTCTCCTTGAAGGCTCTAGGTTGAGACCTATACTCAATAAGGTAATCACTTAGAATCTGATGATCCAAGTATCTTCCATGCTCAATGCCTTCTTCTTGATGAGAATAGGAAGTGCATGGTCCTTCCTCTTCTATTTCTTCAATCTTCTTGACCTCCTTGGAGAGGTTCTTTTTGGATCTGAATACTTATGAGAGAAATCTCATCTTCTTCAACATTCTAATCTTCTTGGGCTTAGACTCACAGGTTGAGCCAAGAAAGTTGCTTCGATACCACTGTAATGTTCCCAATTCATGACAGCTAGCAAGGCATGGCTGGAAAATGCATTTTCCAGTAATGGCTGCTACAGAAATTGAAACCAAGACCTGGATCTGTTAGATTAATGCATCCAAGACCTGAATCCAAGAGGAGGCTCCAAAGAAATCCTTTTAGAGTGGTTAAACAGATCTCCCACTACTGGATGTCCTCAGAGAATGCTCGATGAATGGTCTGCAATAATGTAAGCACACGAGATGGAATGACAGCGTTATTATACAAACATAAGCATATGAAGGTCTGAATAGCCAATGAATAACATTTAGCAGCAAATATAGTACAAGTTCTTGAGGAAACAACCTCTCAAGAAAGGCAATGCAAGCCTCAACAATACATGTACATGGAAATGAAGAAACACTGCTGCATATATGAAACCCTTGGCTATGACAACGCAGTCTATTATGGATTACTGCTATAATACAATGTCAATACATGTATATGGAAATGATATAGCTCAATTACAATAGGGGGAAAAGCTCTAACCCTTAGAAGCAATAAAACATCAATCCTCCAAGGGACTGGCTGAAATATGCAAAATGGAAAAAATGTCGGAGTTGCAGGGTAGTTGTAGCAACTCAAATCTGGAACTCAATAGAGAAGGCTGAAAATGATGAGAAATTTGAAGTAGACCTTCTCCAATGGATTTCCGAAGTGGAAGGTTGATCCTTACACTTGAGATCTCACCCTCCAATCAACACTGCAATCCCTCACTGCAAGTGCTCCATGAAAATAACGCAATCTAAGAGGGTAACTGCACTGTAGATGGAATGGAATGAAGTGGAAAAGTGCCAAGATCTGCAAATAAGCTCCAAATCTTCCAAACTAATGCTCCAAAGGAAAGGAAGAGTCTCCCTCTGAAAAACAAACAATGGAAGAGGTGTTGTAACATCTCACTCAACATGTTGCAACACAGAATTATGCTACTGCAGCAATAACGCTATCCTGGAGGAGGATGCTTGGCCTCAAGCCTAGATGTGAGATAAATCAGTACAACTCCTTTAATATGCTTCTCAAGAAAGAAGGAGGAATCCTAAATAGGAGTTCCCCAGCAATTCTTGTTAAACAGCAGAGAATGCACAATTTCTAAAGAGACATGAAATGAATAATCATAAGCATGAGAAACAATGGTTGCCTTGTCCTCCTTTTAAACACATGAGAGCTCCCTCTCCATGGGTCCCACTCCATTAGGGTTTCTCCATAAGGGAATATTCCCTCCTCTATCTCTGCACTGTCCCATGTAGTGCTTTCCACCTCATACCATGCGTTGTTTGACTTGGTCAGACTTAACCAAGCCTCTTTGCAAAAGTCTCCTTTCACACATGAGGGTGTGAAATCTAGTTCCATGGCTGATCCCTTTCCATACTAGAGGGATTTTATCTATGTTTTTATTTTCTTTGGGCCTCCTAACCCAATTATTCAACTTATAAGTGAAATTATCAAAATCTAATGTTCCAATTTATTGAAGGAAAAATTTGGAACATTACAACAACCATGATCAACACCATGGAAATCCAACAAGCACATAGAATACAAGCATCAGGGACACATATGCAACTGAATTGAATGCATGACCAACACACTGCCCATCCAGTATGAGGGTGGAACTTGGCTTTGATACCACTCCGTAACAACCTCCTCCCACATATACCCAAGTAACCATAAAACTGGGGTAAACATGTGATGAGAGGCTACTATGATGAGATTCAACCTCCTAGGTGGCCTTAATGAAGTGGAATTGACAGAAATACATCACACAAACATTGTACATCAACAATAACATCCCCAAGAGCCAACCCAACCATTCAGGCATCCTTCCCTTGGGTCCTACTGACATTTTGAGATATTGCACCTTTGGACACATGCAAAATACTACATGGCTACATCTGGGAGGCTCTGGACACATGCACAAGCCTACATGCCAGTGTCCAGGGACTAAATTACATAGTGTTGTGCCAGCGTCCCTAGGATTTGAGCCACTTTTTTCAGGCCCATAACCTTATTTAATGCCCATAACTTCAATACAAGTTCAAAGATGATTTGTAACCAAAGAACCATGATTAAAAAGCAAACATATCAGCAAGGACTCAACTAGTCCCCTACTATCCATAACAAAAATTCCACTAAACATATAACAAACATGGAAACTATAGGTGTAAACAATATATCTGAGCATAGTGGTCTCATACTTATCTGAGAATCAGTAAGAAACATTGTTCCCTTACATCATTAGCTACATTTCCATCTATTTGAACATAGATACATTATTCATTCATTTAAAAGTAAAAACCTGGGGATAACCATACATCATCACGAATACAATACATGCTCATAACCAACATATTAACCGGATAAATATGAAGGATACACTAGCCATAGGATTCATATGATAATAAGAATATTTAGCCATCAATACAAGAAGAAAAGAGCTCTTATTTCCATAAGAAAAATGCAATCGGGTTTGGGACTTCCATGTTCCACCTGACCGTAGAAATGGCTGAGCCAAATATCTCCTCGTCCAGTCATCCCCATGCCATATTCCAAGAATTGATGTGGGATCTCACTAAACACATCAATCAAAACCAATCTAGGGCTTTCCAAGGCCAAACTGCCTCAACCCTCAACTAAGGATTCCACTTCATGGTCGAACACCACAAACATCGCGGATTAATCTCTACCCAAGATGTTTCAGAGCTCTAAAGTGTTTGTTCCAACTAGGGTTTCTAAGACTAGTAACTCAACCCCACCTGTTACATGACTTTGAGGAATAGTAACTCAACCCACATGGGCTTCTAGAGCGTTTATACAACCAAGGTTTCCAAGATTAGTAACTCAACCCGCAGTTGTTTGTTGGGCTTCCAAGATTAGTAACTCAACCCGCAGTTGTTTGTTGGGCTTCCAGAGCATTTGTCCAACCAAGGCTCTAGGAAGTAATAACTTAACCCATAGCTAAAGGAACACGAGAACCAACCAGCAAAAAAAAAATGAAATGAATCCACAACTCCATGACTATTTAGGAAATGGGAAGGCTAGGAAAATCCACTATCAATCCAGTCAATCCTCCATGCCAATGACAGATCATGACTAAGAAACAACAATCATATACCATGCATGCAAAAATTAGTGAGGAAAACATACATGCAAATCGATACATGTGGTCAAAACCTATTGTAGTTGCTGATCCCGATGCCCTCTTGTGATTTCCTTCTCTTCCTTTGCCTTCTTGCTCCAAATATCCAAGTATGCCACACTCTCCAAGAGTGCTCCAATAAAATTCTAAGTATCCAAGAGTATGAGAGAGAGAGAGAAATGAGAGCTCCAAAACTAAACTGACCAAAAGCTTGAGTCAAAAACTTCCCAACTAATCCCCATAAACCTTTCTATCAATGAGGCCTCTATTTTCTTCAATTTCCATTATTTTCCTTCATTTTCCTCCTCACATGCAACCTATGACCTTTCACCTTCCTTTTCTCCTAATTTCCATTATTTTCATAAATGAAATGCCAAAAAATGTCTCATTCCTTTCCAAAGCCTTTTCCATTGCCTTTGCCAATTTCCTTTAGCCATAATAACTGAAATGAACACCCACTAGGATGTTTTTTCCACCATTCAACTTGGAATACGTGTGCCATCACTGTGGTCTTATATATTTTTAACATGATTTTTTAACCAGGGTTGTTACAAATGTATATTTCAACGATGAGAAGGAGATGAAGAAGAAGAAGAACATTCACTAGAAGATAGAAATGGAGGTTCAAGAGGTTCTCCTCCATTTCCCTGATTAACCAAAGAATTGTCCTATGGTTTTTCTTTCTTCTTATTTTCCTTCTTTGCCACTCTCTTTTCATAATCTACAAACAATTTATCTACCATGTCATCCATCATGTAGAAAACTTTATGGAAATTCTCGGTGCGAACATCATCATTCTCCATTCCTTCTTTGTGTTGCACGTCTAATCTCTAGGTTAGAAGGCTTAATTTTTCTTTCACCCTCTTTGATTTTATCCCTGATTATCGTCCACACTCACAATTCACATGATAAAAAAGACCACTTTGATACCAACATGATCCATGATCTTTTCTTCCGTGATGTTTATTATAATTGCATAAAAGAGCATGTAAAATTATAAATGCAACCACTTAAATAATAAGCAACATAAGATGAATATACCATAAATAAAGTGCACCCAATGTTTGATAATGGAGTTCACCCAATGTGGGCTATGTTTTTGGGCCCAACTTCAAAGTGGAGATGCCTCTTCATTTATCTTAGGAATTCAAGTACATGGAAAAATACATCATTGTACCTCCAATTCTTAAAGTGATTTGAAAATTGGCCACTCAAATCCTAAATCCAACTGCATGAGTGAAATCCTCGCGAAATTTTAAGTACAATAAGTATAAACTCGGTTATATTCTGCCACAACTAACTTTGGACCCCACAGAGAATCTTCAAGATTCCACAACAAAATCTAAAAAGAATATTATGGCTTTGTGCAACAACACTGTTTCAAAAATTTTAAAATATTTGAATTTTTTTAATGTGTGAATTTAGATTTAAAAACTCAAGCAATGATTTTGACATAATAATTTATATTCTAGCATGCAACGTTTTACTCAAAATTATTTTGATGTTATATCTTCTCAAACTAAATTGAGCAAGACATTTTTATTTTACATTTGCATCTACTCTACTCAAATGATAGAAGACAAATCTCTCACCAAATTTATTTCCAGAAATTTCAATATCATAAATTTATTTACTTATCCTTAATATTACCATCTATAATATGGTTTGTATAATAAATTACCTGCAATATTTAATGGTTTCACAAATACTTACAAATTATTTAATAATGACTTGAAGTTATCCTTTGTTAGAGGAAATTTTGCATGAATTTAAAGTAAATTTACATGAATTTAATAAATTATTTATATGGGTTATTTTCCCTTCTTTTTAAATTCAAATTTTATAAAAAATCATTAAATTCTATGAAAAAACAATAATTTCCTTCCTTTCTATTTATTAATTTATTTCATAATTTTCATAGCTCAATGGATTTATAACTCAATCTAGCCTATGTTTAACCACATTATGTGCTCATCCAGCAATTTGAAATTTTATCTTAAGCCCTCGATCAAGTTGCTAAGGGCCTAAAAACGAGAGTCCCCCAAGATTTCTTTGCAGCTCAATAGAGTTTTAGCTCTCCTTCTGCAGTTTTCCTTACAACACTATTTTGTATTCTAACAGAGTTAAGACAATATTTGTCTTCAAGTGACAGAGTTAAGCATGTTGGATTCTTGAAAAAATCCTCTATCCAATGGCATAATTTTGACATTTTCGAATTCATATGATATTTTTCATCTAATTTGTTTTAAACATTATGCTTGATTTTTTTTTAGACAGTTTCAAAAAGATTGAATAAAAAATCAATAAATTTCAAAACACTACTCTTGGTTACATGTATGAAAAATGCAATTCAAATATTAATTTTCTCATTTCTAAAAATAATAAAAAATATAATTTTGCATAAACAAAATAAAGTGTATATATATATATATATATATAAACACTTTAATTTTGCATAAACAAAAAAAGAACGTAGCTAGGACAAGAACTAATTCTCATGAGCTTAGGAGTGACACTGGGAGGTGGTCTATTCCCAAGACTCATTGGAACGATAGAATCTGTCAGATTTACCATGCTAACCAGGTGGAAGATGAAAAACACTTCCTTTTAGACTGCTTGACTCTTACTCACATCCGCCCTCAATTCCCTAACATCTGCTACACTTCTAATCTTCTTGACTTATTAAGCCAACCCACCTATAGTAATATTGGAGCCCTTATTTCCCTTCTCTTTGATCATGGAAACAAGATTTTGAAGAATCCAACTTAGATTTTTTTTCCTTTCTTAAGGTCCCATAGGCCATAGTGGTCTTAACACACAGTAACAATCATCATCATCATCAAAATATTGTATTACATATTTTGGACCAAGTTATGGTACGTGAAAACACACATAATTGTTAAGATGTGCTAAAATTTACAAGGACAAGACAACAACATAATTCTCCACAAATTTTCTTTTTACTATGAATCAATTCACAAAGCTTATATGAATTTTGACGGTTTTAATTATGATAAAAGAGTTCAAATTCATAGCCACATTTGGCCCAAATGTGTAACCCATCTTCGTGCATTCACCCATATCCCCCCCCCCTTAGTTCTTAGTCTTTCAATTATTACACATTGTTTTTTTCATGAATTTTACATAGACTTATCATGTAAGAATTTATTTGCACTTTTTTAAATTTCTCTTTATATGTATTATGTGGATATATGATAGATAGATTTGCATTTTACATTGACAAGTATGTCTATTTAGGAATAAGGCTTACAAAATTTTAACTTAAGTATTAATAATTGATAGGTGGATAATAGAGATTTAATCTTTACAAAATATCCATGGGATATTTTTAGGAGTAATCAAGATAGAGGGTTGAGATTTATCTCAAAAAGTAATGATGCTCTTTTTGTTTGTAAATTTAATTAAAAAATGCTATAAAATTAAATTAAATAGAAATATATAACAAATATTTTGACTATGAAATGAGTTGTAGTATTTTTAAGCATTGATAAGCCATTTTATTGTCCCACACTACTATGTAATAGAACTTATTTATATGACAAAATTCTCCATAATAAAGTGAAATGAATTTCCATAATTTAAAATATTGTTAAAAAATGTATTTATGTTTAGTTTATATATTAATTTTTTTATAAATAATAATAATAATATAATTTAAAAAATATATAATTTTATTATTTTTTATAATTCTTTAAAAAAATTGGAATATAAAAAAATATCATAAAATAAGTGTGCGGATTTTTTTATTTTTATTAATTTAATTTAAATTTAATAAAAAAATAAAAAATAAATAGTTAAATATAGATACTATAAGATTAATTTTTTTCATAACACTTTCAAAATCAATTGCCACACAGATCCCGTGTGCCTTCGCAAAATCGCTTTTCTTTTCACGTGTGGGCACTCCCATGGCGGTATCTCATAGTGTTACAGCAAAAACCCAATAAATGTGGAGAAAGCTATTTTGGGCGTACTCTTTGAATGATTTAAAATCTGGTAAAGATTTTGAAAAAATTTGGCAAAGATTTTATCAGAATCTTGTTTACAGTTGTTAAACTTCAGTATTTTGGATGCTGTAAAAGTTTGTGATAGTGCTGAATCCACCAATTCAAATACCTAATTTTTTTTAATTTTATTTTACCAGATTCCAACAAAAAAACTACTATCCAAATTATTCTATATGCTGAATAGACAACTTCAATTCACCGTGTAAGACTCACTAATTGTACACTCTGCATCTGACCACTCTTAGGATCACAAAAGATAACGGCCATTAAAAATAATTTTGCAGCTGTTTATCTCTTTGATCTTCCCACCACTATTCCGTTGATTTAATTTATTTAGTTTTGTTTATTAAATAAATATTTAAATATTATATATTAAATCTTTGATTTCTCCGCACATCTACTCCGTTGATTTAATTTATTTAGGTTTTTTTATCCAATAAATATTTTTTTATTTCTCCGCACATTTACTACGTTGATTTAAATTATTTAGATTTTTTTATTAAATAAATATTTAAATATTATATATTATATCATTGTAAGTGTAAATTTTAATTTTAAAAAGTTATAGATTTAACTTTAAACAGATAAAATATACACATGTTTTTGGAGCAGCAATTTTTTTTTTTGGAGTGATTTGAGAAAATTGAAATGATAAAATTTTAAGACTTCGATTCAAATCTTCTTTATTGTGAAATAAGTCACAGGAACACAGGTTGTAGTTCTCGGAGGGTTAGACGAATTGAGGGTTTCAAAATCACTCTTCTTCAGATGGGTCAACACTCTGATATTACGTTTAGTTTTTTTATTATACCAGAAGTTTTTTATTACATGAGATTTAGTAAACTTTATAAATTTTTTTATTTTTTTTATTTTTTTAGTAAACTTTGAAATCATTATCAATATTTTTTTTTTGAGTGGTTATCATTTTTCTTAGTAAATTTCCAAATTATTATCAATAAGTTTTATTTTTTTAATAAATTTCCAAATTATTATAATACGTTTTATTTTTTTAGTAAATTTCCAAATTATTATCAATATCTTTTTTAGTGATATTAAGGTGGATTCCAGAGTGATCATTAGTCATTAATCCAAAGTAAATTTTCAAGGAGGAAATATTTTCATTACATTAAAATAGTCAACCTTTAATAAACTTCCAAACCATTATCATTATCTTTTTAGTAAACTTCCAGACTATTATCATTAAGTTTTTGAGTGATATTAAAATGGATTAGAAAATGACCATTAATCCCAGATAAATTCCCAACCACCTGTGTGAAAAAGTCGATCAAATCTTTATTATCATTATCTTTATCATTATCATTAAACTTCCAAACTAATCATTATCTTTATCATTATCATTATCATTATCATTATCATTAAATTTCTAAACTAATCACTATCTTTATCTTTATCTTTATCTTTATCATTAATAAACTTCCAAACTATTATCAATATCTTTTTACTAAACTTCCAAACTGTTATCATTCAGTTTTTGAATGATACTATGAAGATTAGAAAGTGACCATTGGATAAATTCCCAACCACCTGTGTGAAAATGTCGGTCAAATCTTTATTCCATTGTTCTAACGTACTTTGATTTTCCAATTCAATAAATGTCGAATCATTTAGTGTAACTATCACTCTATTCAGTCCCATAGACATAAGTGGTGAAATCCCACTGCTTCCCAGACTTCGGCGTCTCTCGTCACTTCAGATGCAGCAGGGCAAAAGGCAAGAGGGTCTCATGGCATACTCTACTGAGACGCAAGTCATTACCTGCAAAGGTAAGAACAGAAAAACAAACTTATACGTATATGAAGTAAATTCTTAAGGTCATAGATTCTCATTTATGTAGTTAGTTACTTATAAAGATCATCTCACCTGCTATGAACTGCGTATCAGCTGGTGTGGTATGGGAAGCAGGGCAGCCCATAACCATACAACAAATCCAAGTGGCTCCTCCTCAGAGCAAAGAAGTTCGAATCAAAATCACTCACACTTCTCTCTGTCATACTGATATTTATTTCTGGAAAGGAAAGGTACCACTCATCATCTCGTTTTCCATTCACTGTATCGAAGGTTCAATTTCATCCTCTCATTTTTCATTCATTTTATTGAGGGTTCAACTCCATCTTTGCTTGATGTAATGTATTTACACTTTGCAGGATGGAGGAGCCTGGTTTCCAAGGATTCTGGGTCACGAGGGTGCAGGGTATGTTCATTTTATATATGATCTTTTATAATTGAAGTGTATTAATAGATGTATTATGTCTGTGATAAAACCATATGATTTTTTTAATCCCTTCCCCTGTTTCCTAGGATTTTGATGGTTAAAATGAAGCTAATCAAAATTAAAGTATTGATTAGCTCTGTTATTATGACATATTATTCAGCCAACCGGAATTTGCAGAATTGTATAATGTGTGACTCACTTATGCAGGATTGTAGAAAGCGTGGGAAGTGAAGTTACAGAGTTGAAAGCAGGAGATCACGTGATTCCGACATACATGTCAGAATGCAAAGAATGCGAGCTCTGTCATCGAGGAAAGAACAACATCTGTCAAGTTTTCAGATTCAACTTCATGAACGGAGTTGCTTACACTGACAAAAAGTGCCGATTCTCTGTCAACGGAAAACCCATCTATCATTTCTTTGGGCTCTCCACATTCAGTGAATATACAGTAGTGCACGCATCCTGTGTAGCGAAAGTGAATCCAGAAGCTCCTTTGGACAAGATCTGTTTGCTTGGATGCGGAGTTTCGGCAGGTAGTATAATCATACATTCTCCACTAAAATACACCTAGATCTGATATCCTTGCCCTGCAAAAAACACAAAAGTACAATGGTCGATGCATCATGGAATGGGGCCTCGTTTTTCATTTCCAGGATTTGGAGCTGCCTGGAACGCTGGGAAGGTGAAGCCCGGTGATTCGGTAGCAATCTTTGGATTGGGCACCATTGGCTTGGCTGTAAGTTGTCCTGAATATCTGAAGCAGCAACTATACATACACATATTTACATAAAGAATTGCTCCTGTGCCGAATAGATTATTTTGTATTCAGTGTCTTTCTACCTGTATATTAGTGAATTCATCATTGTTCAGGTTGCAGAAGCGGCTCGAATAGCTGGAGCTTCCAGAGTCCTTCGAATTGACATCGACCCACGAAAGGAAGAAAGATGTGGGTTGGAAACCATACACAGCAATAACCTCTATTACTAGAGTATATATAAACCAGAATGCTTTGGGCTGATTCCCTTTAACTGTTGCACATGGGTATGGCTGTTCTGAAATTAATAGGTGCCATTTTCTTTCCTAACAGCTAAACGATTTGGGGTCACTGAGTTTCTTAATCCATCCGATTTGGATAAACCCATTCAAGAGGTAATTTGTAAAGTTTCCAGCACTTGTTCTTTTTGGTCTATAGGACTGGATCTAAGGGCATGAACATTACTGATGTGAATGGCATGTTGGGATTTAATGCATACTGCAGCTGTTACTTGTGTGATAATTTTAATGAGACCTGTGTTTGCTGCTGTAAAACAATAGATGACGAGGCCTTAATTAAAAAAATGCGCCTATCCCCTTTTTCTCACTAAGTGCATTGCTGATAGCAGGTGATTACAGAGATGACTGAAGGAGGAGTAGATTCAAGCTATGAATGTGTTGGAAGAGTCGAACTTATGCTCTGCGCACTTAAATGCTCTCACCCGATTTGATTTTTTTGTATCCTAAATGATTTGTCACGTTTAGTATGTTAATTGCAATCATTTTTCAATGATCCAACTTGGTGTTTACAAGAACATAAAAGACTAATTAGGTTTGGCCTCCTCTGTCATCACAATTTCGTTGGGCATGTTTTGTGATTTAAGTTGCAGGTATGGGGAAAAACGATGATATTGGGTATAGATGATATTGATAAGAAGATGTGTTTCAGTCCTTTGGAGCTTCATGATGGGCGAAAGCTCAAACTTGCACCCTTTGGAGGTCTCAAGATTTCTGATGTACCCAAGCTTGTAGATAAATACATGAACAACGTAACTTCTCAATCTTCTTGCTCTCAGATATCTTCCAAATTGAACAAATACATCGGAGAATGAATTGAGAACATATTTGGTAATGATTGCAGGAATTTGATCTAGACAAATACATAACCCAGAGAATGGCGTTCTCAGATATTAATGCTGCCCTGGAGATTCTTTTAGCTGGGAAGTGCATAAGGTGTGTTCTTTATATGGATCATGATTGATAAGGATAAGAAAGAGGACAACACAGATTTTGTGTCATTGTGGACTGCAAAGATAATGATTGAAATTTGATAAGATGAAACAGAGGACAAAACAGATTTCATATTATTGTGGACTGCAAAGATACATATGGAACATCTTCTCACAAAGATCAGTAGCATTACTGTGATGGTATATAAGCTTATGGCTTATCTAGCTCCTTCTGGAGGGTTTGATTAAAAACTGTTTTCCATGTTGGTGACCTCATAGAGTTTCCCCAGTGAATTTACATCCATACAAGTAATCTTACCCCTCTCAGATCTAAAAACTTTGTTTTCCAGGTTAGTAAAGGAACAATGTTTAATCATCAAAACATACAAAATATATTTTAATACATTTTCACGAATAGTTGACCCACAGTGAAGTGAATTTCAATTTACAGATATATCACTAAACTCGGTTATCATTAAATATTAGTTTTTATTAATACTTATTATTTATAAGGATTTTAGTTTAAGATAATTATTTAAAATTGTTATTATTTAATTTTATGAGATCTAAAGACATTTTGTAGAAACGAAAATCTACGCATTATTAGTGAACAACTAACTATTCCAAATAACTAGTTTTCTTTCCATAACAAAAATTATAAATATCTTTATTACTAATTTAACAACTAAATTGTGATAAACAACTAATTATTCCAAATAACTAATTTTCTTTTCGTAACAAAATTATAACTATTTTTATTACTAATTTAACAACTAAATTGTGATATATTCGCTTATATTTCATTTCACTGATGTCTATGAGATACTGTGTTTATGATGTTAAGAAATGCAGAAGACAGAAGTTTGGACAAACACACGGGAGCTCACAGGTGCAGATCACCAGGAGCTCCCACCAGCAAATGCATTCACTTGGAGTTCTTCATTAAGCATCAAGAATTAAATAGATACATAGGCAAAACAGATTCCTAATTAATAGGAACTGAATGTCAAATAAAGAGCAAATCATAACTACGTAACCTATTCTCCATTAATTTCTAACACCCCCCCTTAATGGAGAAAGGCATTTTTAAACACACCTAAAGTATCCCTAAACAAATCAAACTTCAGTCTTCCTAGTGGCTTAGTGAATATATCAGCCATGTTATCACAAGAATTACAATACTCTACAGAAATCTCTTTGGACTGCACTTTCTCCCTAACAAAATGAAATTGAGTGTCTATGTGCTTAGTGTTTTTATGAAACACAAGATTGTAAGCCAGTTTGATGGAACTCTGATTGTCGCAATTGATGATCGTAGCTTCTGTCTGTTCTTCCCCTGCATCTTGGAGAAGTCTACGCAACCAAACTGCCTCACATGTCGCTGCACACATAGCTTGATATTCTACTTCTGCCGAGGATAAAGCAATAGTATGTTGCTTCTTGCTGCACCAAGAGATGACCCCGGAACCAATGTTGAAGGCGTAACCTGTAATTGATCTTCTGTCATCTAGATTTCCCGCCCAATCAGAGTCTGTATAACCTATCAACTTAACATCAAATGAGTCAGAATACAAAATGCCAAAATCTGATGTTCCTTGCAGATACCTTAATACTCCTTTCGCTGCACTCCAGTGACTGTCATGAGGTTGAGTCATAAACTGACTCAAAACACTTACTGCATAGGCTAAGTCAGGTCTTGTTGTAGTCAAATAAATAAGACTACCAACCAACTGTCTGTACAATGTTGCATCTGCATATTTCGAACCATCATCTATCTGAAGTTTGCTATTCTGCTGTAAAGGTATGCATGAAGGCTTACACTCATCCATCTTAAACCTAGATAACAGACTCTTTGCATACTTACCCTGGGACAAGAAAGTTTGACTTGAATCTCTCCAAACTTCTAGACCCAAACAGTATTGCATTTCCCCAAGGTCCTTCATCTCAAATTTCTGTGATAATTGCTGCTTGATTTCTTCAATGAGATTGTCTGCACTTCCTGTTATTATCAAATCATCTACATACAAAGAAATTACCACTATCTGCCCTTCATTATTAAACATGGTATATAAATTGGGATCATTTTTGCTTCTTTCATAACCATTCATGAGGAAAAAAGAATCAATTTTTTCATACCAGGATCTAGGTGCCTGCTTTAAACCATATAAAGCTTTCTTTAATCTACACACTAGATGTTCTTCTCCCTTCTTAACAAATCCTTCAGGCTGTACTAAGTATACTTCTTCTTTTAAATCACTGTTTAAGAAAGCAGACTTAACATCTAATTGATGTATTTTCCAATGATGTTTAGTGGCTAAAGCAATGATCATTTTGATGGTGTTTAATTTTGCAACAGGGGCAAATGTCTCCTCAAAATCAATACCTTCTATCTGGAAATATCCCTTTGCCACCAACATTTCTTTATGTTTATCAATAGACCCATCTGCTCTAAATTTCAACTTAAATAACCATTTGCAACCTATGGGTTGTTTATCATCAGGAAGTTTTACTAGATCCCAAGTATTGTTCTTAATGATGGATTCATATTCCTCATTCATTGCTTTCTCCCATTCAAGACTTTTACTAGCTTCATAAAAGTTAGAAGGTTCTGCAATGTTTAACATACCAGTCATAAGCGCATAATCCCTATATCGAGCTAGTAACTGTCTTGGCCTGCTTGATCTTCTGAGTGGTGGGGGTTCAATTATTCTGCTTATTTCTTCCCTTTGTGGACTGAACTCCACATTATCCTGCTACTGCTGTACCTTCTGTTGTTCCTGCTTCTGTTCCTGCTTCTGTTCCTGCTGCTGACTGACTCCTGTTTCAATATCCTCTTCTGAGAGTAAGGGCACATGCCATTCTTCATTGTTTTGGACAAGATTTCCATCATCAATCTGTTCATGGAATAATACATCTCTACTGACAAACACCTTGTGAGTAGCAGGGTCAAACAATTTATAAGCCTTATACTCACTGCAGTATCCAATGAACGTGCATTTAATGGCCTTTGAATCTAACTTCTTCCTATTCTCTTTAGGAACATGTGCAAAAGCTTTACAACCAAATACTCTAAGATGACTTACTGCAGGCTTGAAGCTAAACAATGCTTCAAAAGGAGTTTTATACTCAAGACTTTTAGTAGGACTCCTATTCTTTAAATATACTGCAGTATTAACAGCTTCTGCCCAAAAACCATTGGTTAGATTCTTACCTTTCAACATACTGCGAGCACACTCCACCAGTGTTCTGTTTTTCCTCTCAGCAACTCCATTCTGCTGAGGAGTGTAAGGTGTTGTGAATTGCTGTTGTATCCCATGCTCGTTGCAATATTTGATGAAGACTCCTTTCTTGAATTCCCCCCCTTGATCTGATCGAAGAATCCTGATGAACTTTCCTGTTTGCTTCTCAATCATGTTTCTGAATTGCTTGAAATATTCAAAAGCATGACTTTTCTGTTTAAGAAAATACACCCATGTGAATCTTGTACATTCATCAACAAAGATTAAAAAATAATAGGCCCCCCCTAACGACCTCGTCTGCATTGAGCCACATAAGTCAGTATGTACAAGTTCAAGTATATCCCTCTGTTTTCTATCTTTAACGGCAGGAAATTCATCTCTATGTTGTTTACCGAACGCACATGCCTCACAATCAATATGCAACTTTTTCAAAACAGGAAGACCCTCTACCATGCCTTTGTTTTGCAGCAGAAAGAGATCACCAAAGTTAATATGCCCAAGTCGTTGATGCCACAAATTTTCAGCAGACTTATTTGACGCCATCAAGGCTTGCTGAGGCGTACTTTTCACATCCAATTTGTAGAGTCCTCCTATGCGAATACCTGTAGCAATGGGCTTCATCTGATCCAACAAATCTTTAATAATGCAATGAGATTTAAAAAATTCTACCTTGAGGTCCTGATCTGTAATCTTGGACACAGAAATCAGGTTCTTCTTAATGCCGGGAACATACCACACATCAGATATATTCCTGATCTTACCATCGGGCAGAGTAACAAGGACATCTCCATGTCCCTTGATCTCGTACCCACTATTATCTCCAAGATAGACTTTTACTCCAGAGTTGGATTCTTTAAAATTTCTGAACCATTGCTTTTTACTTGACATATGCGAGGAGGCTCCAGAATCCACGAACCAAATATCTGATTCATCCTCCTCAGTAGCAGTGTCAGCCTCATCCATAAATAGTCTAACATCCAGATTCTGATCTGGGTCTGTATCTGCATCTGCATCCGCCAAATGACCTGCATGCCTTCTCTGATTGTACCTCTCTTGATTTGCCTTCTTCTTGCGACAAAATTTAGCAATATGGCCTATCTTACCACAATAAAAACATTCAAGAGCAGAGTCATTTCTATACGAGGTCATACCTTGTGGTGTCATTTTTGATGTGTTGCCCCTCCTCTGATCAGCCATCGCTCTCCCTTTTGGCTTGAACTTTGTTATCAATGCAAGATCTGGATCTTGAGGCTTGAGAGACGACCTCCTTTCCTCTTCATGTAGCAAAATTCCAGCAAGCTCTTCAAAACACGGAGGCTTTTCCCTTGCATTCAATCCAGTTATAAACATCTGATAGTCATCTGTCATACCGTTCATGGTGATTGTCACCAGATCATCATTTGCCACGGTTTGACCGATATCAGATAGTTTATCTTTAACTTCCTTTATCCGGGATAAGAATGACGAAACAGACTCATTCTCCTCCATCTTGATTGAGAGGATCTTCTTTCTAAGGAACAAGGCTCGGCTAGTATTCTTGATTTCATACATGTCTTTGAGAGTTGTCCAGATCTCATTCGCTGTCTTGTAATCCCGAATATGAGGGATGATGCAATCTTTAACTGACAATTTTAGTAGGACCTTTGCCTTCAACTCCCTTTTCTCCCATTCTTGAATTGTTGCATTCGTTCCACCATTTGCAACAGTTGGCTTACCTTCATCACCGATGACAATGCTATAGGTATTCTGACCCTCAAGCAAAGTTTGAAGTTTAAATTTCCAATTTGTGTAATTGGAACCATCCAACTTGCTGCTTTCATTTAGGTAATCTGCCATTTGAGCATTCATCTTGAAGAAAAAAAAAATATACTCCAGCAACTTCAAATGAACCACCCTTGACTGCCACAAAACTGTTAGCTGCTAAATTTCTTCAAGCTACACAAAGAAAATCAGAAAGCAAAAGCTGAAGCAGAATTGAGTAAAAACTTGAGGTGAAACTGGAGAAAGTGAGGTCACAATCAACAGAGAAGACCATGAACAAGGTGGCAACAGCTCATAAGAAGAAGGCAGAAGACATGAGAGCTACCATTGTTGTACAACAAGCAGAGCAATTGGCCAAGACTATGGACTATGGACCGTGCTGCATCCATACGGAAAACAGGCCACGCTGCTACATTGGGCGCCTGTTTTTCATTCTCATGCAATGTATGACACTAATTAATTCCATTTAATTTTAACTCTGAGCCTGACAGAGTCTTGATGTAATCTTCAGAATTTAATTTAACTCCGAGTCTTGATGTAATCTTCAGAATTTAATTGAACTCCAAGTCTGGCAGAGTCTTAATGTATTTGTCAGACCTTTGAAATCCAAAAAAAAAAAAAAAATTACTTCAAGATGGCTTCTAAGCAAGCAGTAGAACAGGATCCCACAAATGAATTGTATCGGAAGTCTTTAGAATTGACAGAAAAGGCTCCTGAGTTGCATTTGGAAGTCCATAAACAAATCTTGAATCCGGGTTTTGAATTGGCGTTAACAAATTTCTTCTGTAATACTCGAAAGATTCAAATTAAATCATTTAAACACCGGATCAACGTTATGCAGGACTGGATAAAGTTATGATATGCAAGACTAAAAAAATTCTTTTCCGCATACCAGGTGAACAACACAGGAATCAAATCGATCTGGAAAGGAGCGCAGCATAGACAATCCACCCCGTCGTTTGTCCTCGACTTGATATTGGAGACCACACCAATCATGCAGGTGTTCGATGTTAAGAAATGCATAGAGGTGTTCGATTAAAGAAGGTTCTTCTACTAAATTGCCACAGCCATCGTTCAGTAGAATCAATGTGATAATAACGGTTTTGAAACCTTACGGTTTTGTATAATTAGGCAAAGCTATACATCGCTGCATCGAATGTTGTACAGGATAACTCCAAGCGACCTTCACCCGCCGCCTTCACCCTGCAACGAAATCTGACTCGTGGCTCACAACGCTGCCTTCACCAGCTTTGCTTTCTGTCAACGCCACCTTCACGGCCTTCAGGAAGAAACAATCCTCTCTGCTTCCGAGGAATTGCTTGCCCTTTCGTCGTCACGCCACCGAACAAACGCACTGAAATCCGGCCAAAAGGAATAGCTGACTGCAGGTTTGACGTGCAATAGACAGAACAGGTAGATCTACTCCCTGACAATCACATCACTCGAAGACTGCCTTCACGGCCTTGAAAACGCCTTCACGGCAATACGATCTGCCTCACGCAGTCAACACAGAAGGCAACTCTTCCTGAGCTCTGATACCATGTTAAGAAATGCAGAAGACAGAAGTTTGGACAAACACACGGGAGCTCACAGGTGCAGATCACCAGGAGCTCCCACCAGCAAATGCATTCGCTTGGAGTTCTTCATTAAGCATCAAGAATTAAATAGATACATAAGCAAAACAGATTCCTAATTAATAGGAACTGAATGTCAAATAAAGAGCAAATCATAACTACGTAACCTATTCTCCATTAATTTCTAACATATGACACTGATAAATATAAATTTAAAGAACTTAGAAATGCCATTTTTTTCTTTTACTACCCTTTAAACCCCTTTTGTAAATTAAAGATTGGACATGATATCCTTTTGTAAATTAAGATATTGGACATGATATAAACATTCGAGTGATTTTATTTCTTATATTGAGAATGTATATGATCATTACTTTGATATAAGACCAATCGGCGTGGACATGAATACTCCTCTTTGAGTCAAATGGAATAAAGAGATTTTATATATGCTCATGTTTAAGAGATTTTATATATGAAAGAGAGAGGGCACATCACGATATGCAGCTACAATTCTTAATTCACAAACATATTTCTATAAAAACCATAGAGCCGCAGGAAGACACAAGATTTTAATCATTGAATCAACTTTGATAACAAATACAATACTTTGTTAACTACAAGAAGCTATAGCAAAATTGCAATAACAACTAACAAAATTGCAGTGATGGTAAGAGCAAACAGAGTTGCAACAACAATAATATGGAGTTGCAATAATAATAATAACTACAGTCAACTGAGTTGTAACAACAATTACAATTATAGTTGAAGGAGTTATAACTCAAAAAAAAAAAAAAAAAATTCACAAAAGTTGCAACAAAAGTAACAACTACAATCAATGGAGTTGCAACAACACGCCAAAGTTGTAGCAATGTAAAGTGAACAAAGTTGCAACAGCAAACAACTACAACTGAGTATAATTATATGTTACAATTAAACAAAAATACTCTGTTTTTATTCCACTATTCATGTTTTTCTTTTTGTTGCATTCATTTTATACATAACTTTTAACAGAGATTTAACCTACTCAAAATATTTTAGAATATTTTTAATAGTAGTCATAAATCAAATGTTGAGATTTATCTCAAAAGTAATTATGTCGTTTATTTCCTTTTAATTAAATTAACTGTTTATAAAATGTTATAGGAATGACCATCATATGAAATGATTAATGATTTTTTGGATATGTAGTATTGATAAGTCATGGTATTGTAACAAAGTCTATTTATAGATTGAGACTTCTCATAGTTAAATGGGATGAATCTCCATGGTGAAAAACTTGTTACATGTTTGTTTAAATACTCATATATAAATTTTTTTTAATAATACTAATTAAACATTATGCTGGTTCATCAATATATACCAGGAGCTTTTCTCGATTAAATAATAATAATAATAATAATAATAATTTTTTAAAATTTTGACAATGTGAAATATATTATGGAATAAGTGTTATGATGTTTATTTCATGAATTGCTATCTATTGATCTTTACTAATCATTTAATTAATATAATTATACTAGTTTATATAGTTATTTTGATTTTTTTAAATATTTTTATCCATTTAATTAAAAATCTAATAAAAAAATTATATAATAAATAAACTAAAAAAAATTCAAACACATTGAATTCATTTCCATCCTTCAAAAATACATATTTTCTATTTTCCAAAATAATTTAAAAATATATTAGAACTTTTCCTAACTTAAAAAACAACGAAATCAAAACACTCACTTACGTAATTTAAAAAAAAATTACAACTCACCAAAAATAATATCATCACATTCAAATAATTAGAAAGGCGCAGAAGCAGATATGACCGACAACGCAACAAAATTAATTGTCACGAAGATCCCGCGTGGCCTGTTAAAAGCATTTTCCTTTTTGATGCGTGGGCCGCGGACCGCGAGTGTAAAGGCAAAATCCAACGAATGTGGAGAAAGCTAGCGTTGGTTGTACAAAGTCACACTCTGCAGCAATAATTGCACAGAAATGGTTCTGACCTCTAAGCACCACAAAAGACAACGAACTTGAAAAAAATTAATTTTGTATTTATGTATTTTGATCCCCACCTTTATTTCATTGACATAATTTATGTATTTTTTTTTTATTAAATAAATATTTACTAAACATTATAGGGTTTTCAAATGAAGGTTTTAGGTTAGCATACGGCTAGTCTATGGTTTTCAAAGGAATTGATGACTTTAGGGAGTGTGTTTGTGTATTATTGGGTGGTTGTAGAGTATGTGTTTTTAATTTGAGTTTTGTATAAGTTTTTGATAGTGAGTTTTGAGGTAATTATCTTCACTTTTCTGGTTTTTAATTTCTTAATTGTGTCCAAGATTGTTTTTCTATTTTGTGGGAGCTTTGTGTGTGGCTCAGAGTTTTGCCAATTAGGATAGCTGATGCAGGGGCATTAGGTGAGTTTTGCCAATTAGGATAGCTGATGCAGGGGCATTAGGTTCGGAAAATACTTTGTATTTTAATAAACATAGGGGTCTTGTGTTTTTAAGAGAAATTTGATTTTTATGTAATTATTAATACTTTGAGTGATTAATGAGAGATTTTAATTAGTGTGAGGATTTTGTAAATGTTCTCGAATGATTGGAGAACATGAGGGAGATAGGATAATTAAGATTTGGAAATTTATTGTAATCTTAAGTTAGAAACAGTCCCATGATTTTGTGAGGATTTTTAGGGATAAAAGATAGATTTTAGGAGCTTGAGGATTTAAGGGATTTTGTTGAGAGATTGAAGAATCTGAACCTAAATTGGTTCATCCTAATTTGTCTAAATATAATAAGCCTAAAAGGAAAAAAAGTAAGTAGAGTAGGATTTTGGAGACAAACAGAGTTTGTTAAGGCCTACGAGCAACTGTAAAAAGGGTCATTGATTTGAAAATCAGGCCATAGACCAGAAGGTCTTTGTAATTTGATTCTGAATTTTGTATATATGAAGAATTGTTTCTGAAATTATGGATTAATTGATTCTGTGTGAGAAATACTCAGAGTGTATGAGCGATGCGTGATAAAACTCTGTGTTAAGGGTTAATATCGATATTTT
Organism: Pinus albicaulis; assembly: GCA_034641835.2. Lineage (NCBI taxonomy): Eukaryota > Viridiplantae > Streptophyta > Pinopsida > Pinales > Pinaceae > Pinus > Pinus albicaulis. The sequence continues at coordinate 1,337,906,631 of CM076578.1, forward strand.
GATTCATAGCGAGGTGCAATAGAAGGGTTGCTCACATATCTGAGAGGATCGATCATTGGAAGGATCGATCATCCAGGAGAAGAATTGGAATTGAGTTTCAATTCAGATTTAGGCATATGTGTATATTAGCATTCGGGTTTATAACCAAAAATGGCATTCAATTTGAATTTTCCGAGCATTGAAGAATTGAAGAAACGCTAGCTTGTTGAATGGCAGAAGTGAAGAGAACCATGAGTCGAAGGTATGGTTTTTGAAGACATAATCATGAGTTACAAAGTCTATAATAAGACTTGTCGAAATTGAAGAAGTGTCGATTTCATGTGTAGTGGAGTGGGTTGTTTGATTGCGTGTGGAATTATGAATTTGTGCCACGGAGTATGGCGAAATGAAACCCTGCGTTGGAGCCATCAGACTTGAGACTACCTTCATGAAACCGTAAATCGAAGGTGCAGTTGGATAGAGAACGAAACCTTAAGTTGAAACCGTGGAAAAGCAACCAGATCGATCGTTGGATCAATCGATGGAATGGAACCTTGACGGCGCTGCTGGGTTAGAAGAAACCAAGTAAGCAAAAGCGAAATCCGAGTTAATGGAATTTAAGTCAAGGGCGTATCCTAAGGCATGAAGCAGAACCAGATAAACAACAAAGACGGTTTTAGAAACCAATGAGCGGTTTCGCGCTGCAAAAGGATGGTATGTGGTATTCCTAGAATGAACGCGATAGCTGTTAGCAATCAACACATGGCAAGGTGGAATTTCAAAACCACAAATGTTGCATGAGTTTTGATTGATAAAGTTCGGAGACTAATTCAATGCGATAGTCGTCCAATCGTGTGTGTTGGAGATCCAATGGTGTTCGCGCTGAAAGCTACACGGAGGTTAAAAGGTATGAACCCAACGTGTATTGAAATGGAATTTTATTAAAGCCTCAATTACGGAAACATTTCCGTAGGTTTAAACAAAGTATTAAGGTGTGGACCGATGACGAAAAGTGTGTTGAATGGGTCAGAGTTTTAATATGAAATGAAATGTTTGTGTGAGCGCATGAATAAGGTTGGATTAAAGTTTTTGAAATATGATGAATGGACCCGGAGTTATATGAATTCATCCAAAGTCGAATTCTAATGAGTTGATAAAGCTGTGGCCAAATATAATATTATGTTGGGGGTTTGATTTTGTATTCCAATTCAAATGTTTGCGAATAGTGGAAGCTGAGTATATATGATGGTTGGTAGCATGGCCATTATATATATAAGTGATTATATAATGGGTTTTGTTCCAAAGTTGAATGTTGATTTGAATCTTTATGAGATGGATTTTAGCATATGGTTCTTAACCATAAAGTTTTAAAAATAGAGATTTGAAAAGAATATAAGCTTCCGCATGTAAAGTTTGCCCAAATATGGGAAATATTTTGGTTGATAAATGACCTTGCATTTTTATATGCATCCAAGAGTGAGATTGTGGGTTCGGCAGCTCAGGCTACTATCAATAGCTTTGCTCCAAGTTGTTTCTTTTGGTTGGATCAGTACTTCGTTATTGTTATCCTTTGACTTTGTAAAGTGGAGGTTTTATCCAGTAGTGTCTGGTTTCACATTGCTAGTGTTTTTGGGTATTTTAAGTGTTGAATTCACCTTTGCCCTTGGTCAAAGTATTGAGTGTGCTCTTGTATTTTTTCCATGTCAGTTTCTACATGCCTAGTAAGATATTAGGGATTTTATTGTGTTATGCCTCTATGTTGTGGGGAATTCGATAATTTACTCGTGCCTGGTCCTCTGGTGTTGTAAGTGGGTGATTACCTGTTAATCTTTTGGTCAAGGTTACAAGGTTCGGTGCTTCATCCTTCAACTTGTTTTGCTGGTAAAAGGTCACTTAATGGTTGTCTAGTTTGTTCTTTTTTCATTGTGCTCATGCCTTCTCGTCAGAGAATGATGAGCAGAAGGGGAGGCTTGGGCACTGTTGGGCATAAATGTATACGTCCTTTTGCTTATGACTTAGTTGAGACTATTTCCGATGTGGTTCCCTTAGAAGTGAGGAATGAAATCCTACTGTTGGAGTCAAGTGATTTTGGTGAATGCTTGCATCACTCATATTTACATATTGATGGCGAAGATATGACTAAGGTCCTTGATCCTAGTACATTCAGGGAACACATGATTCCGTTTGTAAATTACTTGGCTCTTCACTGGCAGATGGATACCTTGTTGCAATTAATTTTTAAGGATAAGAAGGTCAAGAATTATAATGTATTTTATTCACTTGAGGATATCAAATGTATGCTCAAGAATCAACGTTTTTGTTTAGACAATGTGGATTCGTGATTGACCAGGGCTAAAAGTTTTCTGGTGATCCTACTTAACCCCTGGTGGATAGTGCATAGGACTTTTAAATCATCTCCTCTGATCGGGACTATCTTTTGTTGGTATTCTACTTTTTGTTTCGATTTTGGGCATCCATCTATAGGTACGGTTTCACTTTGGTGGTTTCTACTCCCTTCGTTCCATCAACTCAGTGTGAAGGTTACCAATGCATGTTTGGTGGGTGCATTGTTATGGATAATTTTGAATTAACTTTCTATATATGTAAGGTATCTTCTATGTTGTTCTGTTGTGATTACTCATTGTTGTTGGATGTCAGATGTTCTTGTTGAATTGTTTCCAGGATTGAGACACTCAACATTTCCATTATTATGTATGCACATGAATTTTTACTTGCACTATCATGCCTATGTTATTCATGATGTCTGCTATGTCAATTTGGGCATTGGGATCGATATCTTTGGTGGTTGTGGTATTTGTCTTTTTGGATATCTATTTATGTTGATGTTCATACGATTCCAGAGATCATAAAAGGCAAGGTTTATACTTGTGGTTGTGATGCAAAGAGTTTCCTGTGTGTGCTTCACTTGAGGGTTTGCAAGTATTTGTTGTTAATTTTGTGTTGTTGATTTGCTCCTCTCTGGTGTTTGGGTTGTGGGGAAATATGGCATTTATGTCACTTTGAACATAGTTGGTATGATGTATGCTTTAGTGTTGATTAGGCAATATTTGTATTTTATGTTTCTTGTTATCTTAGGGAGCTGCTTATATGCTCAATATCCCTATTTGATGATGCGTAAATTCTATACTCTTTGAGAACTTGACACTGATCTATATGTAATTTGGTTTATTAGTGAAATGAAATTCTAATATTACATTAAAAAAAAAAATTATAAGATTTCCTGTGATCCTAAATTAATGATTAATTTATATATTTTAATTATATTATTGTATTAGAATAATGTGGAGAAACAAAGATATTCCCATCATTAATTTACTAAATGAAACTTAATATTTAAATTATAAAAAACTAAACCAAAAAAATAAAAAAAAACTCAACTGTTTACTAAGTTCCATGTTTGCTAAGTCTACTGCAATTGGGTACTCGAATTTATAATTAATATTTAAATTATAAAAAACTAAACCACATAATAATAAAAAAAAAAAACTCAATTGTTTACTAAGTTCTGTGTTTGCTAAGTCAACTGCAACTGGATTCACAATTAATTTTTTTTGTTTTTGCTAAGTAATTGTTGCTTTGCATTTGAGTCTTTAGATAACTTGAATTTATAGTTAAGGATGGCTCAGTTACACATAGAAACTTACAAAGTGACATTGAACATTATCAAAATTAAATGAAAAAAAATCAACAATAAGAATGATTTTTTTGCATTTAAGCGTATTTATATTGTACCTCTTGGCCTCCATAAATCCTTTATTCTATTTGTCTAATCTAATTTGGTTTCCTGATTCAATGAATATCCAATCATTGTTGTAACTATCACTCTATCAAGTCTTATAGACATAGCTAGTGAAATCCCATTACTACCCATAAACTCTCTCTCATCATTTCAAACCCACCAAGGAAAAAGGCAAGAGGGACTCATGTCATCTTCTATTGCTGCATAGGTCATTACCTAGTGAGAACAAAAAAAGTTGAAATGAATTGCTGAATATTATTAATTTCATTTAAAAATTATTTGATAAAAATAGATTAAACTTATTTTTAATTATGATTATACATTTACAAATATTTATTTTTTATTATATTATTATTAATTTAATTTCACTGATTTGATTTCAATATTATTTTATTTAAAAATAAAATAAAATAAAACAGAATGATAATAATAAATATATAATTCAACAACAAATTTTTAATGGCTAATTCTTAACAACTATTTCCTAACGACTAACTCTGGAACTAGATGAATCTCTGCTATTTAAACATTTTGATTGATTGATTTTTTCACCTTTCTCCTAAGGATGAACCCCATTATATGGTTCAAAACGTTGACCAAAAACTTATGATGTGATTAATCCAAAAGACATTTTTAAAATCAATATGAATCACAAAAGTCTAAAATCAAACAAACTTATGAATCATAGAAGTCTAAAATCAAACAAACTTACATGAATTAAATTCTTTAGATCACAGATTTTCATTCATATAGTGATCCAGGTGGATATTGGTGGTCACCCGCCTACTCCACTTGGGGCCCCACTATTGTCTCTTTCAGTTTTTCAGTTTCGACACAACTTACTATTTTTAGCAGTTTTTCGGGTCCTGAACTTCCAGAGCCGTTTTGAGGCCCTAAAAGACGTTTTTTGGGAAAAAAAAGAGCAACATGGGTCTATGGACCGATGTTGCTTATTCAAAATTTGTAGTCCTCAGATAGATATTTATAACGAGGTATGGTACTCGTCAAACGGAGATCGTATGCCGAAGTTACGCCCTTGGGAAGTTGAAACACCAATTTACCTAAACGGGGCCCATAGTTTTGGCGCTTCATCTCCTAGGGTTAGGGTTTTGGCTGTTTAGGATTTCCCATTGTTTCCAAATAATAAATAGGCCCTCGAGCCTCATTTTAACTCAGTTCAGAGGCCTGTAGCCGCCACATCTCTTCTCAGAGATAGCTACCAACGCCCTAGATAGTTTTATTTCCATTCTGTCTATAAGCAAATTTCAGTTCTTTGATATTAATGAAATGAAGTGTTATTTCCGTTGCATCTCTGTATTTATGGTTATGTGTTTATTCTGTTGCGTTCCTGCATAAATCTGGATCAGTGGTATCAGAGCGGTCTACTTTTTCTCAATCCTTCTTTGCATGTCCCCAACGAGGTCAGGGTATAAGGAGTTAGGGCTCGATCTGGTGGAACCTTTGCAAGATCAACCTCGCAAACCCCGACAGACGCCCATGGGGGACGAAAAGAAAGATGAGGGAGTAGGAGATCCTATCAAAATATTGCTCGAGGAGGCCCTCGAAAAACAAAGGAACGCGATGATGGATAACTTTACCCAGATCCTTCAACGACTGCCCACCGGCAATGCATCTGCATCCAGCAGCCACTCTGGAGGTGCGACTCCTTTTAAGGTACAAGTAAATTTTGACATTCCCATATTTGAGGGTCAAATAGATGCAGACACCGTAGATAGATGGTTGAATCTATTAGAAGGATATTTCTCGGTTCATGACTTTTTCGACAGGGAGAAGATTATTTTTGCACTCCTCAAAGCTGCCCCCCTTGTCAAGGACTGGTGGGAAACCCACTGTGAGAAAAAGGACGAGACATACCCTCTCTGTTCTCGGCCATACCCACTTGGAATTCTTTCCGAGATGCCATCAAGGAACAATACTATCCCATGGCGAGCTATGAGGATAAGTACATACAATGGACCACGCTGTGACAACAAAGGGATCAAGATGTGCATGAGCTGACGAATCTGTTCCATAACCTGCGCACAAAGTTGGGTATCAAAGATTCAGAGAAACATCTGGTGCTAAAGTATCGCAGTTGTTTGCACAGATACATTCAGGAGGAAATGGAGTTCCTCGACATCTCCTCGCTTGGTACGACATACCGGTATGTTGCCAAGATTGAGCAGAAATTCAAACAGAAGAAGTGAGACTTTGGATCTGTGAATCAAAAGCAAGGGAAAGGTGCTCCCAAACTGCAGAACAAAGGACAAAGCCAAGGCACGACGACTCAAGACAACTTGTCAAAGCCACAAGCAAAGAAAAACACCGCAAAGCCAAAGAAGGACACGGGAAAGTGGTGTGAGTTCCATAAGAGCTCCACTCACAACACAAGTGAGTGTCAGGCCAAGCAGCCGCTGGTGGCCGAGATGCGGGCTCTGAGTCAGATGCATGCTCCGACTCTGAATCAGAACCTGACAAGGGGAATGACAAAGGGAAACAGATTATTGATGTGGAGCCCAATGCCACTGTTGCCACTACGAAGATCCAGAAGGAGGAACCGGAAGATCCAGAGGAGGAAGAACGTCTCTTCCACTCCCAGATTTGGGTAAAGGGCTCCCTAGTACAGTTCATTGTCGACAATGGGAGCCAAAAGAACCTCATTTCAGCAGACACCATGAAGTGTTTGGGCTTGCCGACCACAACCCACCCACATCCATACACCATTGGGTGGCTTCACCAAGGACGAGATCTCCGCGTCAGCCAGTAGTGCCGCCTTCCCTATAGCATCAAGCCCTTCATGGATGAGGTATTATGTGACGTTGCTCCTATTGATGTTTCTGATGTATTATTAGGACAACCATACTTGTGGAAGCGTCATGCTGTGTATGAGTCTCGGCCTTGCATTGTTATTGTTACTTTTGGAAATAAGTTGTATAGGATACCAAAGGTACCACCTCCTGCAGCTATCTCTTTGGTTATTGCGAAACAATGCAGTAAGCTCATTTCCCAAACTAGGAAATTCGTTTTTCTGATGATCCGCCACCAGGGAAAGAAGAAGACTGTGGCCACGACCTCCAGACAGGGCTCCTCTGCACGACAACAACAAATGGATAAGGTTGTGGAGGAGTACGAGGACATCTTCACCTCACCCACAGGGTTTCCTCTACACTGTCAGGTCAAGCACCCGATTGATCTGACCCCAGGTGCGCCACTACCCAATGGACCGATCTATTGGTGCTATGTTCTAGAGAACGATGAAATAAAGAGGCAGATTCAGGAGCTGCTGCAGAAAGGTCACATCCAACCAAGTTCATCGCCCTATGGGAGCCCGATCGTGTTGGTACAGAAGAAGGATGGGACGTGGAGACTCTGTATTGACTATCGGGCACTGAACAAGATCACTGTCCAGAATAGGTACCTGATCCCACGGATTGATGACCTTCTGGACCAACTCAAAGGTGCAAAATATTTCAAAAATATTGACTTGAAGTCGGGGTATCACCAGGTACCGATTGAATCCTCCGATGTGTGGAAGACTGCCTTCAAAGCCAAGGAAGGCCTTTTCAAATGGCTAGTCATGCCTTTCAGGTTGACGAATGCTCCCGCAACCTTCATGAGGATGATGGACGACATCTTGCGGCCATTAACCAACTCATTTGTAGTGGTGTACTTGGATGACATTCTGATCTTTAGCCAGACTTGGGAAGAGCACCTTCACCACATCCGACAAGTCCTCCAAACACTGCGGCAACACAAGTTGTGTGCCAATTTGGAGAAGTGCACTTTTGGCATGACCCAGGTTCAATATCTGGGATACATTATTGATGAAAGGGGGTGCATGTGGATCCAGCCAAGATCCAAGTCATTCGGGATTGGCCAGCCCCGACTACTATAACAGAGCTTCGCAGCTTTCTGGGTCTTGCTAATTTCTACCGTAGATTCTTGTTGGGATTCTCTCATATCACTTGGCCCTTGAGTCAAGTCACCAAAGGAGGAGCGAGAGCAAAATTCTTTTGGTCGGAACCTCAACAGAAGGCGTTCAAAGAATTGAAAAATCGCCTCTGTTCTGCCCCATTGCTCACCTTACCAGACTTGCAGCAGCCATTTGAGATCGAGACAGATGCCTCTGACTATGCTATTGGGGCAATTCTTACTCAACAGGGACATCCAGTGGCATATCACAGTGAGACATTGTCTGAGACAGTTCGCAAGTATCCCACCTATGACAAAGAAATGTATTCCATTGTGCAAGCCTGTCGACAATGGAAGCATTACATTTGGGGGAAGGAAACAATCATCCACACAGACCACCGGCCCCTGCAGTTCATACAGACACAAGGGAAGTTGCAGAATGATCGCCATCAGAAGTGGTCCACATATTTGCAACAGTTTCATTTGAACATCAAGTACAAGAAGGGTAGCACCAATAATGTTGCAGACTGCCTCAGCCGACCACCGATCGTGGCGCTCACCACCGTGCTCAACTCTTGTGGGCACGAGACTTCTGATTGGTCGCTTCTCTATGAGAGTGACCCAGAATTCGGCCAAACTTACAAGGCACTCTTGGGGGGTACGCAAGTTCCAAATTTTCACCTCCAAGATGCACTTTTATGTCACATGGGACACCTTTGTGTTCCTTGAAGCGAGCGTGCCAAGATGATATGGGAAGCACACTACAGTCGAGTCGCTGGGCATTTCGGGGTCGAGAAAACAGTAGCAATCCTGCAGAAGTATTTCTATTGGCCGAACCTTTGAAAGGATGTCGAGAAGCACATCAGATCCTGCACTGCTTGTGCCATTGCCAAACCGACCATCAAGAAGCAAGGCCTATATACTCCGCTACCTACCCCTAGTCGACCTTGGGAATCCATCTCCATGGATTACATGTTGGGCCTGCCTTCTACTAAGTAGGGAAATGACTGTGTTTTCGTGGTCGTCGAGAGATTCTCGAAGATGGCCATTATGGCAGCCTGTAAGAAGAATATCACAGCAGAAGCCACTGCTAAAATCTTCTTTGAACGAGTGTGGGTGCACTTTGGGATCCCACAGTCTATCATATCAGATCGAGATAGCAAGTTCCTCAACACATTTTGGTCCAGCCTCTGGTCAATGTTGGACACAAAGCTCACCAAGTCCACAGCTTTCCATCCCCAAACAGATGGCCAGACAGAGGTCGTCAACAGAATGATTGTACACATTATGCGCATGTACAATTCAAAGCATCCACGCACATGGGACGAGAGCCTCCCCTATGTACAACATAGTTATAATCGGGCTCTCCACAGTTCAATCGGCCATAGCCCCTTTCAGGTGGGCTTGGGATTCTAACCACTCTGTCCCATTGACGTAGCCATGCCATTTGCAGCTGCTCAGGCCGATTCAGCTCATGTCCAGTCTAAAGTTGACAAAGCAAGTAGCTTCATCGAGTGCATTCAATACATATGCCAACAGGTTCATGATATATTGGACAGATCCAATGCCAAGTACAAGCAACACCATGATCAACACCGGGTGCCATACAACTTCCATGTGGGTGACAAAGTATGGCTACATTTGCAGAAGGAGCGCCTCACTGGACCCCACCGCAAGCTTCGCCCGCTCCGATACGGGCCTTACACCATCACCAAGGCTGTAGGGAACAATGCCTTCGAGCTTAGTATTCCACCATTCCTTGGTCTGCACCAAATCTTCAATGTGGATCGCCTTCGTCCTTACTTCCCACCTCTACTAGACTCCTCGGACATTGCAGAACAAATCACACCAACAGAGTTAAACCCAGACTACATCGAACAGGCCACCACAGATTGTATCATGGACATGCAAATCAAGAAAACTCACCAATAGAAGATCCAACTGTATCGGGTTGTTAAAGCTGGCCAACTCTTGCACCAAGGAAAGTGGTTCACCAGGGACCAAGTTTAGCATAAATTTCCTCATCTCATGGAGGAACTTAACGCAATGGGGACCATTGCTTCCTAAGGGGGAAGGAATGATCTAGGTGGATATTGGTGGTCACCCGCCTATTCCACTTGGGGCCCCACCATTGTCTCTTTCAGTTTTTCAGTTTCGGCACAACTTACTATTTTTAGCAGTTTTTCGAGTCCTGAACTTCCGGAGCCATTTTGAGGCCCTAAACGACTTTTTTTGGGAAAACAGAGAGCAACATGGGTCCATAGACCAATGTTGCTCATTCAAAATTTGTAGTCCTCAGATATATATTTCTAATGAGGTATGGTACTCGTCAAATGTAGATCGTATGCCAAAGTTACACCCCTGGGAAGTTGAAACACTAATTTACCCAAATGGGGCCCATAGTTTTAACGCTTCATCTCCTAGGGTTAGGGTTTTGGCTGTTTAGGATTTCCCATTGTTTCCAAATAATAAATAGGCCCTCGAGTCTCATTTTAACTCAGTTCAGAGGCATGCACCCGCCACATCTCTTCTCAGAGATAGCTACTAGTGCCCTAGCTAGTTTTATTTCCATTCTATCTATAAGCAAATTTCAGTTCATTGATATTAATGAAATGAAGTGTTATTTCCACTGCATCTCTGTATTTATGGTTATGTGTTTATTCTATTGTGTTCTTGCATAAATCTGGATCAATATTGGTGGCCACCCGCCTATTCCACTTGGGGCCCCACCATTGTTTCTTTCAGTTTCCTTAATTGTAGCATTATTTACTATTTTTAGCTTATTTTTGGGTCCTCAACTTCTGGAGCCGTTTTAAGGCCCTAAATGACGTTTTTTTCGAAAAAAACGAGAACAACATGGAATTTATTTTGATGTTTCTCACATCAAAAGTTGTAGTCCTTGGATATATATTTCTAATGAGGTATTGTGTGCGTCAAATAGAGATCGTATGCCAAAGTTACGGGGCCCATAGTTTTGGCGCTTCATCTCCTAGGGTTAGGTTTTTGGATGTTTAGGGTTTTCCATTGCTTCTCAATAATAAATAGGCCCTCGAGCCTCATTGTAACACTGTTCATAAGCCTGCAACTACCACATCTCTTCTCAAAGATAAGCTACCAGTGCCATAGCTAGTTTATTTCCATTTTGTCTGTAAACAAATTTCAGTTCTTTGATATTAATGAAATGAAGTATTATTTTTATTGCATCTTTGTATTTATGGTTATATGTCTATTCTATTACGTTCCTACATAAATATGGATCTGTGGTATCAGAGTTTTCTGCTCTTTCTTAATCCTTCTTTTCATGTAACTAATGAGGTCGGGGTATAAGGAGTTAGGGCTTGATCTGGTTAAACCCTTGCTAGATCAGCCCCGCAAACCCCGATGCCCACCCATGGGGGACAAAAAGAAAGTTGAGGGAGCAAGAGATCCTATAAAAATATTGCTCGAGGAGGCCCTCGAAAAACAAAGGAATGTGATGATGGATAACTTTGGCCAGATCCTTCAACGATTGCCCACCAGCGACGCATCTGCATCCAGCAACCACTCTGGAGGCACAAATCCTTTTAAGGTACAAGTAAACTTTGAAATTCCCATATTTGAGGGCCAAATAGATACAAGCGCCGTAGATATATGGTTGAATCTATTAGAAGGATATTTCTCGATTCATGACTTTTTTGAACGGGAGAAGATTATTTTTTCACTCCTCAAAGCCACCCCCCATGTCAAGGACTAGTGGGAAACCTATTGTGAGAAAAAGGACGAGGGGAAACCCTCTCTTTTCTCAGTCGTACCCACTTGGAATTCTTTCCGAGGCTGATCTACATATGGACAAACTAGTTTTGCTATGCTAGCTTCCTCATCAGTTAAATAAAAGTGTGCTTAAGGATCTTCTCAAATTAGTAAGTTATGAAAGGTTTTATGTGTCAAGTTTGTGTGTCTTTTATGAAAAATTAATTAAGTAAATTAGATTTTAAAAAATCATACACAACAAGTAAATTGCAAAGAAATACACAACAAACACATAACACAGAGCTAATAATGGAGTTCACCCCTCCTGAGATACATCTCCATGGACCTGCTTCAATGGCTTGGACCTCTTTTGATTAATGGTAAATTATTTGATTACATGCACCTACAGTACTCCAATGGCTTTGAACCCTACTCCATTGGATTCAGAAGACCCAAAAACTGCCAGGAAACCTCTTCTGGCTCTGTAAATGGTCTTTAGGTGATCTAGACATGGCCTCCTCTCCTAGAGGCCCCAGGCTTCTTTAATCTTCAAAAAGGAAAAATCACTTATAGAAATGATCCTCTGCCTCTGCAACCTACACCATCATGCTTAAAGCATCCAAATAATCTAGGATTGACTCTTTCTAAGCCTAATTTGGTCAAAAAATGCTCCAGTTATGGTTTCCTTAATTTTGGCCTAGGAAACCCCTCCAAATCTCGAAAAACTCCAGTTAAGCTCGACAAAACTGGGGCTAGCCCCGAATTTGGCAACATATGCCAACTTAATCTGTAATTAAAGGTTAGATTAATTAAATATAAGTGCACATTTAATTATGAGTTTAACGCTCTAGGCATGTTTAACCAAAATCCGAATTAAAAATCGGATTAGCGCTAATACAATGGTTAGGGGTTAATTAACCCATGTTTAAAGTTTTTTAATCCGTGCTTATGGTCTGGCCCCGCCTTTGGTCACGACTGACAGTCCTTTGCATTGTGGTTGGCCCCACGGGGATGGCCCCCATATTCCTCTGCCCAAACCTTTTTTTAAATGCAAATATATATCGACACATATGATTGTTAAGACCAAATGTGTAGTATAGTTGGAGTTGCGTGTTGCGTTGTGCGGGGGAGGTCGCGAGGTTGAGCCCGACCTTTGCCCATCCACCATGTAACATTTTTTCCCACCATATACCTTGAAATTAAACCATACCATAGTGAAAACTTTGGCCTTTGGAGGGGAACCTGGCGGCGTCCGAGATAGCCACATGTCAGCATCCCATTGGCTAGTTCACAACCAACCAAAAACTACCAACAAACCAAAAATTTGGCCCAACCATCATTTTACAAGTGTTAGCACCCCATTGGCCAGAGGAAAACCAAATTTTACCAAGAAATTGACCCTTTTGACCCTGTAATATTTTTTTTGAAAATTCGCCTGTTTGGTCAAGCAGACAACAGTCTCTAACTTTCACATATGGAGTCGGGATTTTATGAAATGAAGTGTGATAGATTCCTGGTGACGAGACTTATCTGGTTGTTCTGGTTTGGAGAAATTATTAGTACTTTTAATTTTTAGCAAAGTTTTTCCCCCAATTTAGTTTCTGGTCGCTCCTTCCCATTGATAGGCTTTTGGACCCACAAAATATGGTTATCTGATGAGAGCTAAATACTATTCTCTTTCCCAAGTTATATAAACTTGATTCTACTTGGAAAAATCTCCATGAAAACCAGTTGGGTTCACTGACATTCCTTGCTTTGCAAATGGCTTGGCACTTCAACCAATGTCCTCCTTTCGCTGCTGACCCAATCCAACACTTGATGGCTGCTTGCTAATTGATTAAAGACCTTGTTGTACCAAAGTGATCCCTTGGTTCTTGGAAAACTGCTCGATGGCCTTCCCACTGAGAATCTTGTTCCTCCTTTGCACACACATGCATTCGATGCAAGCTTCTTCTTGGAAACCACTTTTCCAATTTAAGCCCATATGAGTGAACTACAACAATGAGTTCCAATATCAATAATCACAAGAAAAGAAATGACCATTCTTTTTACCTCCACGGTTCCAAATTCCACATCTGGAAGAATGCATTTGCCATCTCTTTCGCTTCTTGGCGTTAACGCATCAAATGGTCTTCAATGGTTGTTTTTTTGGCTCCAAAATTTTGGCATATTGTCCCTCTTTCCACTTATTGATTCCATCATGCTCCAGTTCGACATGTTGCTCATGCCATGATTTGAGAATTGAGGCTAATCATGAGCCTCTTGCACAAGAGTGTACCTTCCAAAAGCCTGATACATCTTGTCATAAGAAAAACCATTAACTTGAAAAATCCATCATGCAAGAAATACAACTTGACGATCTCTTCCTTTTGCTCCTTCAAAGAAATAAATGTCACATCACGTGAACATCGCCATGTACTCTTACATTTTGGGGTACAAACTCATCGACCAAACACAAGTCGACAAAACATGCCTCCTCAAATAACTGACTCTCAAGTCAAACAAAAGCATGTACAACATCTTGACGATTCTTCTCCCAAAATAACAAGAATTTCACATCTCATGAAACAATTCGTCAACATCTCCCTTTCATCTCTGGAGACAAAATAAACTCTTCTAAGTCGATATGACATGCATGTAACAATCAATCGACCAACACAAGTTGACACTCATGTATGTGCAAATGATCAACACTCTCAAGTTGACAAACATACATGATAAACAAAGTAATCAACCAACACAAGTTTATCACTCATTCATGTTCAAGCATAATGAAACTATAAAAAATTCCACTATTCACACACAGAAACTCCCATGCATGTATACAATTCTCAACTCTCTCACAAGTACAACCACAAGTACAAGAATCTCATTGGTATGTGCGAGTACTTAAAGAGATGAAATGATTGTTGCAACAATAATGAGTCAACATAATCCACTTTCAAACACCTTCCTGGCGTAAACACGCAACATGCATTCTAGAGAAAAATAAATGCATTCACATGCAAATTGAAACTACAAATTTCCATCTTTTCTGCATCTAAGTTAGTCAACATAACTCTACTTTTCCAACATCTTGCTTCGTGCAATATGCATTATACTTTCAAGAGAAAATAAATGCATTCAATTGGAAAAGACATGCATCAATCATCAAAAGAAATTCAAGGCCATAATTGGTTAGGAAATCTAACCATCTCTTTCCAAACCACTTCAAAGGCGCTTCTTTCAGCTCCACTTCATCATGTGAATCATCCTGGCCCACATCAATTATGGAATCTTCTTTCTCATTCTTGTCAAGATCTCTTTCCACCTTCTTCAAATGTCATGGATGACTTGTTGGATACAAAGTACAACACTTGTCTACAAGATGACCCTTCTTATGGCAATGAGTGCAAAATAATTTCATCTTCTTTTCAACATGGTTCTCATTGTCCATTGGACCTTTGACTATTGTCTCCGTTCTTTTGAAAGTTTCCGATGTATGGCTATCTTCTTCTAACACCTCGAAACAATATGGTTCATTAAGGGAATTTTGAGGTCTCAAATGGGCCTCCTTAGAAAAATGTACAACCAAAATAAACTTTATAAGAACCAATAGGATTCAAGATGATGATGTCAACCATGGGGGATGATTCACCATTTTTGGAGTAAAATATTAAAAATTAATAAAAGAATAAAACTAGTTTTTCAACTTATCTCCCTAACATTTTACTCAAATTTCAAGCGTGAGTACTCATTGGATGAAAAATTAAATTCCTCATCCAAGGAGTAGCCATGTTGGATACAGATGGACCCTCCTACACGAAAAATGAGAAGTACATGAAAAAACGGTGATTGCAATCACATTTTTTCATGTATTTCTCATTTTTTCGTGTAGCAGAATCTATTGAAAGTATGCAACATGGGTACTCCTTGGATGAGGAATTTAATTTTTCATCCAATAAGTACTCCCATTTGAAATTTGAGTAAAACGTTAGGGAGATAAGTTGAAAACATGAGTTGAAAAAGTAGTTTTTTCTTTTTTCCCCCTAAAAATTGATGATTTTATCTAATCTTGTTTTATTATTTCCAATATTATTTTATAATTTCCTTAGGAGGCCCATTTTAGGCCTAAAATTTCCCCTAATGATTCAAACCACAAAAGGAACATGTAAATTTTCTTCAAATCTTATGTGAAGATTTTCCATGTTTATCATAATCAAAAGCAACTTGATTAAAGACAGAGTTATACCTTGCACATTCACGTTTGTCGCCTTCTTGAGGAGGTGAATTTGATGAGGTAATGACTCTCTTCGGAATACCAACAATAGATTCAATGACTTAAGAGCTTTCAACATCCTCTTGTTTGCCATTTCCATGCATGCTTATGAGCATCTTCTTGCAAAGTGGGTGTAAATTTTTTTCATTCCTAATGAACACAAACTTCACAAGCTTGAGGTAATGAACATGTAATGAAAGTCCTTCCTGGAAAACCTTCATGTGCCTCCTTGGCTTTGGAGCATTCTCCATCATGTTTTCCATAACCAAGACCCAAATACCTCCTTGGGTGAAAACATGAAGTTGGGAAACACTTTTTACTCGTTTTTTACATTGAAAATTGAAAATTTCTATGTTTTTTCAACTTCAACTCCATAAAACTCATATTTTTAATGCAAATTATGCTTTGACATAAAAACAAGATTTGTAGAGAACTGTCTTACCTCCATACTCATATTTTTTTTTTTAAATATTGACATATAGAGGGGTAAATTTGTTGTTTACTAACTGCATATATTTGAAATTTTGAGGCAAACATAAATAGTCATTTTTTGAACCCTAACTTTTTTTAGGGAAGGTTATTCATTTTTTGGAAATAAACCATATCATCATAATACACATATATTGCACTAGTGCACTGACTATTTTTCGGTAATTTTCAGATTAAATTACTATTTTTTATTATTTTTTGAAATGGACGAAGACAAAAAATGTTTTAGTACATTTTATGACCCCTAGATTTTGTTTTCAATGTGATTGTCAATAAGAAAACTGAAAGTACCCTTTTGAAGTAGACAGGGAGAGGAATTGCAATATGACTTTTCTGAATTTTTTGGTGTTTCCATTTTAAAGTTATTGAATTTTCATTCAGTGCAATTTTCCGAATAATGAAATTTCGCAGTGACACAGTTTAGTATAAAATTAATAAAAAATTGAAATTTTTAATGAAACTCCACAAATATTACATCATCAGAAACTAGATTCGGAGATGAATCTAATGGTACCTAATCCGAAATATAACATTTTGTTTTTGTAGGTGTTTCGCCCCTCCAAAGTTGCAGGTTCCTGAAAACTGCATAATTTTCTGGGTTTTTCGTTGACCAAAAACTCTCGGCCGAGATAATTTATCGGATGAGATATTTATTAAACTCTACACCAAGAAATTTAAAACTCTCGACTGAGAGTTTAAACCATCATAGGTTACATTTAACTGCGCGACTAAACTCTCGGCCGAGAGTTTAGCGAAGGCCAACTCTTGTCCGAGAGTTTTATAAACTCTCGGATGAGTGTTTATTATAAAACATTCTCTAAGTTTTAATTGAAAACCGACACAATCTTTTGGGCGAGAGTTTTATATAAATACTCTCATTCGAAAGATTAATTCCACACACCATTCTGAACCAACGAAAATAGCGAAGTTGCGAGGGTCCGAAAATTGCGAAGGTGTCGAGGTTCCGAGTTCTTTTTCTGTCAAGGTGTGAATATTTTCTATGTGCAAAATTCTTTTTGGCAAAAAAAAAAATTTAAGTTTTTTTGGGTGCAATTTTTTTTTGGTGAAAATCTTTTTGAAAGCTTTTCTGGGTGCAAAATTATTTTTTGAAGTTTTTTTGGGTGCATGGATGCATGAAGTATTTTTTCAAAATGCTCTATGAAGACATGGAGTATTTTTGCAAAATGTCTCTATGAAGGCATGAAGTATTTTTACAAAATGTCTTTATGATTTTAATTATTTATTTTTAATTTTCTCTCTTATTGAAAACATGAAGTACTTATTCTGAAGTCTTTATGTTTTTTTGGGTATTTGGTCCAAATAGAATTGGATTTTAGATTTCCAATTTTTTGAACATGGGAAACCAAAGGAATTTCCTATCAAGGCACGATTGAAAAAGCACTGATTTAGCGGATAAAAATGAGAGATTACAAAAAAAAAGGCAAGAGGAAAGGGAAAGATTAAGCCATGAAATAAATGTGGAGTTAGAGCATTGTGAAATAGATGTAGAGGTGCATGAAAATGACGAGGAAATGAGAAATGTTGAGGAACTTGTCGACGAGAATATTGAAAACACGAATGTCCAAGAGAATATTGATATCGATCTCACTAGCGAGTCAATAGTTTTTTCAATTTGAATTTTGTATTTTTTTTAAAACACATTGTAGTTCAAGATAGTTTTAAAATTAAAAATATGTATATGTGAATTTCAAATTAGAAGTTAATATTGTTATCTATGTAAGGATAACATCAGAACCACAAGAAGATACTACCACACCTCGAATTTCACTGCAATTAGTTGGAATTTCCAATAACGCTGTATACAACTACAAGTTTCTAGAAAATATGGATCTAACTAAAATTGAAAAATTGGGACCACCAATGGCTGAAAGGACAGTTCAAGATAAAGTAAATTTTGGATTGAAACATATTTTTGAAGGTAAGTCTATCATAGCGCAAGCTCAAATGTTACGTGGATTTTTAAAGCACAAATCGCTCAAAAATGCTATGGAATTATTGGGCATTAAAAGTGAGAAAGAGGTTTTCGCAAATGAAATGGTATCAAAAAATGTGACATCGGCGCTTGCCACACTAGCCAAAAAGTGATCTCAAGTTGAAAAGAATGCTCGTAGAGCACTTTTAACAGGTGTAGTCGCGAAACGAACTTCATCAAGTCGGTTGATGTCAGCAACTTCAGAATTTTTTAAAACATCAAGAAAAAGTTTGTGGAGGCATACAAAATTTAGAATTCAATTACATGAGAATGATGAACTTGCATGTTGGGCTAATATCTACAGGCGTCCATATCATGATAAACTTCCTGATGGTGTGAGGGATAGGGTAAAAGAGTTTTGGGATTTGAATTCTCGTGTGTCGCCAAATGAAAAGGATTATGTGCGACGCCGTATATCTAAAGGATTTTATGAATCTTATTCCAAACATATAACACAGGTCAGTCAAGTAGAATTATTCCAGAACTTTATGGAGAGTAATACTGATGTGAAGATTTCCCTTAGCACATTTGTGAAGATTAAACCATGGTATGTCAGGCCTATCACTGTTTGAGACACATGTTGTTGTCGATGCCATGTAGAATTCCAATTATTTTATGAGACATTTGTAAATTTTGGCATAAAATATTGGTCAAATGACCCCCCTCCTTCAAGTGTTCGTGAATTTTTATCAAAGATATTATGTGCACGAGAGAATAATGAATTATTTTATAAAAAAGAATGTGTTGGTGGAATAAAATGCGGAGAATGTTCTCATTTAGCACTCTACGATGCAAAGTATCCCATTGATCCTAATGATCCCAGACTATCAAATATCAGTCTGAATTGGAAGTGATATGAAAATGTTACTTACACTCCTGTTGCAGATTCAAGCACAACATAAAAAAAGATCACTTTACTTGACGACGAGATTCTAGTGACATATTTTATGGAGAAGTTCAGGGTGCAAATATACAAATATATTAAGCATTATCTTATAGCATGATGGCAGGATTTACAGTTCAAGCAATAACGTGATGTGTTCCCAAAAGGAACAATATTATCAGTGATTGATTTCATTGAGAATTACATGTTTAGTCCACAAAAGGAGATACAAAGTGAATATTATCATTCAGACCAAGTATCTATATTTGTGCATATTTTTTATAGACATGCAAAGCTTGCTATCGATGGTTTTGATAGCGATGAAAATAATCGTGAGGTGATTAAGGAGTACTATTTCTACATCAGTGATGATCGAACACATTATACATGTTTTGTTCAACATTGTTTTAATGTTATTTATAATGAATTGTTGAAATGAAGGGTCACTTTTAAAGGACATTGGGTATGGTCAGATGGTTGTGCTGGTCAATTTAAATCAGCAAGATCATTCTTTTGGTTGTCTCGTCTTCATAAGAGAACAAACATTCCACATACATGGAATTTCTTTGAGACAGGGCATGTGATCAGGAGATCAAATCTCTTGTAGAAAAATGCTCAAAAATAAAGTTGCTCAGAATTGATCCGAACCAGATCGACTGGAAAGAGCTCGCCAAAACAATCCTGTAGCCGTGAACGACACTCAAATCCGTTGCCGTATGGAGGAGATATTGCATTTTGAAATCGCCCAATAACCTCTAATGCTGAATGGGTTCATGATTTTAATGTGGAGAAATATTTTTAATATATTAAAATTTAATTAATGTTTTATATATATTAAAAATTTAATATTTTATTTGATTTAAAAAATCATATATTATATTAATATTTTTTATATATTAATTAAATATTAATTAAATTAAAATATATATTAATTATATTAATTAAATTCATATTAGTTTTAAAACCCAAATGGCTAAAGTTAAACATGTGGTAACGTTTACATAGGTTGGATGTTATACGTTAAATTCAACGTATGATTTAAAAGGATAAGGTTCACGTGGCCTTGTAACGAGTGTAAAGCGTGGAGTTTAAACCATATGGAAGCCAAGCTTGTTAACGGTCAATGAAAACGTGGGTTAAGGCACGTGTTGTGGAGCGGAGGTATACGTGGGGTTTAACACAAATGGTTGTATTAACATTTCTGATCACCGTTTAAAACGTGGCTGGTCACATAAAGGCGGAAACTGTTAACATTTAATGCTACCCCTCCAATTCGGCGGCATTTTCTGCAGACCCTCTAATTTAGGCGTCTGTCTCCAGATTTGTCGGCACTATCTGGCAGTTAGCCAGACTTAGCTGGAGTGATTCTAGGCCAAACTGGCAGTTGGAGTAAAAGAGCCATACCTTTGGCTAGGAAAGGCCTTTTGAAACAAATTTTTTTTTGTTTTTGGGGTATTGGATCATTCTGGAGCTGTTGGGAGTGTTTGCAGAGCCATCAGGGCGCTCTATCAGAGAATTTACCAGCGTTTTTGGTCGTGGAGCCACCAGGGCCTAAGGAAAGAAGAGTTGTTTTGGACTATCCTCCTCCAATGGAGGTGATTGATTAGTCATTTTATACTGATTTCAGCCTTCTGTATCTATATTTGCAGCTTATTTTGCCTTTTGAGGCTTTCTATACAGTTTTATTCACATTTTGAGCATTTAATGAAAGAGGGAAAAGCCTAAGGGTTGTTGAACTACCATCATAAATATACATATCACCGGACCTACAACTAATAAAGGCATCAGATGTAGCCAACCAAGGTCTTCCTAGTATAACGGGATGGCCTCCTAGATTATTCTTGGGTGTTAGGATCATGAAATCCACAGGGTACTCCCAAGAGTCTAGGGACACTGGAATGTCTTCTATTACCCCATCTGGTCTGATCACAGATCTATCTGCTAATTGTAATAGTGTGGGTGTAAAGAGAAGATTGGGAAGTTTCAGTTTGTCCATGATTTGTCTACTCATGATATTTATTGCTGCTCCTAAGTCAATGAGTGTGTTTTGAATTTCAATTCCGTTGATGTGAATTTTGACAACTGGATTTCCTGGGTCAAGGTACTTTGGAATAGTAATCTTGCCCATCATAATGTCTGCTATTTGTCCTACCAGTTGAATTTTCTTGGTTTCTCTTATTCTTTTTCTTGTTGTTTTCATACTCAACTCCTTTATTTTTTTGGCTAAAATTGGGATTTCCTTGATGGCTTGCAATAATGGAATTTTAATGCAAACATTTCTCAATTCATCCAAGAAATCATAATTAGGCACCATTATTTGTTTTTCTACACCTTTATCAATTTGTAATCTTTCCGGAAAGGGAGGTATAGAAGTAGATGTGGATGGTTGCTCTAATACTGGAGTTGAATTTATTGGATCTTTTTGTTTTAGTTTTTCAATGTTTTGGTCTTGAAAGGATGTATCTTCCTCAAAACTTTTATTAACCCATAGGGAGTCTTCCTCAGAATTATCTTGTTCTTGTATGATCACAGAAGGTTTCCTCTTCTCAAGTATCCTTCCAGACCTAAGTTGAACATCACTAAGGTCTAGAGGAGTAATTAAATAAGTTGGAAATTGTTGACCTTCTATCATGTATGTATTCTGAGGGTTATTATTATTGGGGTTTGGTATGGGCTGAGCTGGAAATTGATTGGATTTTTGAGGGAATGGTAATGGAAGTGGTTGATTTTGATGTGGTTGGTTCTGATGATGTTGTTGAGGATTTTGTTGAAGATTTTGAGGAAAATTTTGTTGAGGATTTTGAGGATAAAAATGTGGATATGGTGGATAGAATGGTGGATACTGATAATATGGAGAGTATCTTCCATAGGGACTTTGTGTTCCTTGTGCCCAAGATTGAGATTGATTTTGAAATTGGGGCCAAGGTTGCTGCCAAGAATTCCAAGGTGGAGGTTGATTATACATTTGATCATGGAATCCTTGTGTATGAGGTCCCTGCCAAGGTCTTCTAGATACAAAATTGAGAGATTCGTAGATGCAGCAGGAGTTTCTTCTTGAAAAACGACCTTGAGACCAAGACCGGGAAGAGAAGGACAATTCTTGGTCATATGTTTCTCGAGGAACAAATTACACGAGTTCTAACTTTTACATCTAGAGGACACTCTCTCAAGGCATGTTTCTTCCTACATTTGGGACAAAAGATTGCCAAGACGCCAGTTGACCTTTTGCTATATTTGTATCTTAAAGTGTATTTGTTCATAAGACTCCTAAGATGTGATTAAAATCATACGAGCATATGTCCACAGCTTCACGATCTACTTACTGTCCCAGAAGCAGATTTACTTGCCCTTGCAAGAGCAGGATCTCTTGGACCTTTGATAGTTTTGGATTTCCCTCTGGAAAGGTTGATACATAACTCAGATATTTCAGGTAATGTAAGTTGTGATATATCCCATTTTCCCATCATATTTAGGATATCCAAACATTCATCCCTAATTGTTTTCAACAAAAGAGCTTTTAAGGTGTCTTGATCTAGATTTTCCATTTTTGCCCTTTTGATGTTGTAATTGAATCTTTCCAACAAATCTTCTAAGTTTTCATCTTCTTTTTGCAACATCTTGAACACTTCTTCCTTATGATTAACCGGCATACAATAATCCAAGTATCTCTCTAGAAATGCTTGTTTCATGTCTTCCCATGTCCTAATGGAACTACTGTTTAAGCTCATAAACCACTTCAATGCTTCTCCTTTCAGAGTTGAAGGAAATAATTTCAATTTTTGAGCATCTTGAAGGTAGTCATAAGTCCTACACAACACTTCAAATTCGAATAAGAAAGTTTCGGGATCCTCAGTTTTAAGTCCATAGAAGTTCGGAAGGACAGAAGGTGAAATGTTTTTCATGGTTGTATTGGTCTCTTCATCAAGTATAGGGAACCCAAAAGAGCTTCCTATTCTACCTCTTCCTCCATCTGCACCTCTACCTCCTTCTCCTCTTCCTCCTTCTCCTCTACCTCTACCTCTACCTCCTCCTCCAAATAATGTGTGTTCTCCATTAAAAACTCCTCCTCCCTCCTTCTTCTGCCATGGTTGACTCTCCTGTGGTCTAGTAGAAAAGGTTTGCTTATTGTTAACAAGAGTTTTTAGATCTTCTTCTATGGCAGGTTCAGTGGATGAAGTGGAAGGTTTCTCTAATGGAATAGTTGACCTTAGATCTTCTAGAAGTCCAGGATCAATAAAGGATGGAATATGGGTATGAGTTGAAGGTATACTAGCTCTGGATCTAGATGAAACAAGTGGTGTTCTAGAAATCAAACTTCTGCCTCTGTTGCTTATAAATCTTCCCCTTGAATCTCTCTCTCTACGCATAAAATTGTTTTTGGATGCTAAGAAACAAAGGTTACCTAGTTTTCACTTCCCCAGCAACGGCGCCAAAATGTTTGGTCTCAATCTAGTCTCCTAAGCTGAGCTCATTTAATTGTCAACCAGGATTTGTAAAGTGCTGAAGTGAAGTGTACCATATGTACCTAGGTGCTTGTTTCCTAATGCGTTGTATGTGGTGTTTTGTGAGGTTTTTGGTCTTTTGTGATGATTTATGATGTTTTTGGTCTTTTGGTGATTTTTATGTTCACAATGGAAATGTCTAGATAACTAATGGAAAGGAGTTGGTGGTCAAAAACACAGTTAAGCCTAATGTATGGAATGGCAAATGCAATTGGAAACACTGGAGCAGAATCTGAACTATGACTAAATAGAAGCAAAAGCTTGATAATGACTTTTTAGGCAGATGACACAAACTAAACTTGAAAAATAATCACTAAATATGCAAATCCTCTAACTAAACAGTTAAACACTAATCTTACCATGATGCAACATTTTGTTCTAAGCTCTTCTATTCTATGACTAATTCCTAGTTCAATTATGCAATTTAATTGAATGTCACAGAACCTATACTCAAAGAGTTATTGGTTTCTTTTTAAAAATAGTTCTTTTGAGGAAGAGCTCTGTTTATGAAATGATGAGGAAATTACAGAGAGATTTTAGACCTTATAGTGATGTTGTCTTCTGTTCCTATGTCTATGGATCATTTGTAGATTTTTAGAACAAGAAGATATTTGTGAATAATGAAGGCTGTCTTGTTAATCCTAACAACTAAAATAATCTATTGTGCAATGGATGACAATTTGAATATGAAGTGCAAGTGTAATGAGTTAATCTAAGAATGAACCTAGATGCCACTAATCTAAAACAATGCTGAACTACAAGTCATCATCAAACTCAAAACAAAATAACTGAACATGAGTTAAGTGCAATTAAACTCCGGAGCATCCTAACTAAGCTACCATGCATTATTCTAGGGAATTATACAGTCTGTTGTCCATCATTATTGATATATTGGAAGAGATCCTTCTTTTGGAAGAGGTTTTAGAACAATCCTGACTGTGTAATTGAGTGCAAATGCAAGCAAAAAGACTGAAAGCAATGAAAAACTAAGATATCATAGCCATTTCCTACTCGTCATTATGATATTTTGGACAAGCGTTTAAGAGCAAGAGCAGCAATGGTACTTAGTACAAACACACAACTAAAACATTCATTATCAAGGTTATGCCTTGGACTCCTTAAGGATTTATTGGAAGAGTTTCTTCTTGTGGAAGAGTGATTAGAACAAGTGTAACTGTGATAGTGAACAACAAAAATTACAACTAAATCCTACAATACTATAGCCATTTCCCATTCATCATTATAATGTTTTGGAAGAGCTTCTTCTTGTGGAAGAGTTAGAATGAGTACAACTACAGTAGCTAATTAAAAACAACTATGAATTCAACTTCTAATCCTACAATACTATAGTCATTTCCCATTCATCATTATAGTCTTTTGGAAGAGCTTCTTATTGTGGAAGAGTTAGAATGAGTACAACTACAGTAGCTAATTAAAACAACTATTAATTCAAATTCAAAACGTAAAGGCAGCTAGAAGACTTATCTAATTTACGCAAAATAAATACGTGCAAGAGGCGGGGGCCCTCTACCACCTGACGGAATTCAACTCCAAATTAAATCACGCTTCAGAACAACACGGTCTGCTCCATTAAAGATGAAATAGTTTGAACATAACACTCTGCGTCTTCAGAAATGTAGCACAGAGTCTAAACAAAATCTAGCATCAAATCCAACATAAAATCTTCTACCTAGCTCTCGGTCTCTCAAGTGTTTATAAAGCAAATACACATAACAATACTTGCAACAATTCAGGAACAATGTCTTTCCTTATTGGAATCACGTTAGGACTCTGTGAAGTGGCTGCGTGAAGAGGAAAAGACATACGGAGGTAGAGGGCAGTCCTAATAGAAGTCTTCTTCATAAATATATTCCCCCGTTAAAAACCATACCCCCGGAATTCGTTTCTTCCTCCATGATGAGCAACGAACCATGTAGGTATAGCGTGGATCATGCCCATATCTGGGTTTTCTCAAGAGGCCACCTGGAACATACTCAAACATGAAGGCAGCTGCAGAATCGCCGGTTAGCTACAGAATGTCTGCATTCTGCAGCTAGTTCCGGTCAAAATGCTTAACAATGGCAAAAATCACAAAATTTAACAATTCAGTCATGTAAATCATTCTAGAAGTAATTTTAAATATATTTATTGATCAATTGGGTCTAAGATAGCAATGGACAAGGGAAAATGAGGTAAAAATGAGGGAAGGAAAGTACAATTCTGAGGCTCATAACATACCCCACTCAGCTGCCTCTTTTGGCTGTCCTCATGCAAATTATCCTATGAATTCGCAGGCTTCGCAAGGACATCTAACTCTTCTTCTCCTTTTCCGAAGCTAGAGGTCTTCCGGGTTTCCCCGATAACAAGTTTGAACCCGAGGTTGGTGAGTGCCCCGATTAGCTTTTTATTCTTGTCTTCAACTTCATTGGTCCTCTCCACTTTGTCTATATGCAGGATAAGGTTGAGTTCATATCGCTTGAGCTTGATTTCGATCTTGAGAATTTCATTCTCATTTTGATGTGTTCATTTAGTAATTCCAACTCATACCTATCCCTTCTTAATATATCTATTTCAGACAAGGAGGATCGGGGGTTCTCTCTCTGCTTCTCAAGATGTCCCTTCTAAAGTTTCCACATAGTCATAAATTTCCCTCGTTGAGCAGATCACTCTTGTGGGTTCCTTCATAAAAATCCTTTCATCATCCTCTTCAATGGGTGTTTCTTCATCTTCTTATATTGATTACCCATGTTTGTTTGATTAGTGTTTTCTTCATTTCCTTTAATCAGGCTTCTCCTAGCCGAGAGGATCCCTCTCCTTCTCCTCCATGGCGTATTTCTTTATTACCTTTCCTTCCTTAAGTTTCCTTGATTTGGGTCAATTTCTCTAAAATGATTTCCTCATCAGCTTCTCTTTTGACTGTTTGTCAATTTCAATCCTTTAAAGCCCTCCATTTCCTACTTCTCTTTGTAGGCAATGGGTTCGTGTGATGGTTCTTTTGCTTTCAAAATGATTTCTTTATTAAGAAATCATCCCATGTATCATTTGTTTTAGCTAGATGATGTTCAATCAAAAATTTTGACCAAAACCATGTACATGATACAGGTTGTCTCTAAAAAGTGAACTCCTTCTCCGAACACGTAGCTTCATCTTCTTTCCACTTTCAGCTTAAATGGTAGGTTTAAGTCTTCTCCCGTAAAAATGCATCATTAGTCTAATGGTAGACATAAAATTTCCCCATATCTACCCTCACATGTAAATTTTTGTAAAAGAAGTAGTATGTTTCTCCATTTGTTTTTCAATGCGAACTGAATTCCTTTTCTTTGAATACACTAACATCCATATTTCTGGTGATTTTAAAATTTGTTTCCAGGAGTCATTGTGGAATTCTCTATTTTTAAACCATCTCTCTCCGCCTGAAAGCAACTCAGAAACCCTCCGCAATAAAACTTGACAAAGAAACTTGACATCACCTACTCACTCCCCGGTTCCTTGAAATGATCTTGCAAATGTTTTAGTGACTTCCTTGTGGGAAGCCATTAAATTTCTCCAAAAATTGAAGCCATCCTATTTGTTGTAACATTTCCTTGCATTGTGGGTAGCCTTCTAAATATTTTGAATTCCACCGGTTCACCCTACGATGAAACCCATGATTTTTTTCAATATCAAATTAACACTCTTTCTACCCACAAAACAATGACTTTCACTTTCGGATTGAAATGGCTTCAAGCTCTAAATGAAAATGTCTTCAATTTTGGAATGACATACCTCCACATTTATAGTGGCAACATCTTCAAAACCTCCGTCGATATGCCTCTCGTTGGATAATGAAAGCGCTTCAAATCTGAAATGAGCATAAGTTCCCGATAGACAAGGCAGAGGAGCCAAATTTTCTTTGTGCAATACCGTTTTTGGTAGCAAATGGTTTCGATTTTAACAAGAACACCTCTTATCTTTGGTAACAAAAGACTTCAAACTCAACATCATACAATTGTGTTTATAGTGAAAATGCTTCAAACTCCGTCCACAAGATATTTTGTCCGCCCACTATGATATTTTATCTATTTACCTGGATCATGGCTTCAAGTCCTCACACCGTTATACTTCCAAATTTACCCTTCGTCTACTCGCATTTACAATGCTCACTGCTATTCAAATTGATATCCTTAGCTCGAAGCCCCGGTGATAATAATATCTCTGCTTAATGGAATGCCGGTTACGAATGAAGTTATGGTAGTGGTCACTTTAATGGAGTAGTGGAGTGAGGTGGAGGGATTGTATTAATGATTAAAGACAAGAGATTTACATCCAAGAGAGGGAATCATCATTGAATGATTTGGTTAAGAGACGTGGAGAACTCAAACACCAAGCATTTAACCAATGCTATCTGACATGAAATTTGAAATGGAAGATTTTAATCCAAAGTCCGTAGAGGGTTTGTTGGAAGATCAATAAAAACAATTAAACAACCTTTCGAACAATCCATAACTAAATCCATGCTAAACTTTTATGGAAATGCCATTGTAATTTAAACTTGTTACCTCCGCCTTATTTGATTTTTGTAGCCTTTGTTCTCTTGTTCACCTTTGGAGGAGTCTTCATAATTTTCTTGATGCTTTTGATTCATGAATACACCGGGTCACTTTTGTTGTAATTTGATGTTCATCGATTGATGCCTTCAGTTTTTATAGTATGTCACAAAGACTGTTTGTCACAGAAGGGCTGATCACTTGCACGTCCACCGAGCTTAACGTTCCTCAGAGCACTTTAATCATGAAATGAATGTTTTTTGGAGTATGGGTGAAATGTTAAATGGTATGAATGAAAATGGATGATGGATTATGATGTGTATGAAGTGATGATGAATGGAATGGATTCACTCATGAAATGAGTGAAAGAACATATGACCGCATCGCAATTCATGACATGTTTTATTCACTTCACAAGAAGATATCAAATTTTGTATTTTGATATGAAAATGAGATGGATGGAAGATGGAATGAGATGAATGAAATGTGGAATGGAGGAAATATGAGTGATGGAATGAAATGGAGTATGATGGATAAGTGAATGGAGTGAGATGAAATGAATCATAAGCACTATGGAACTGAATCCTATGATTTTTATAACAACATATAAAACAAAAATGGAAAAGCTAGAGTGTCAGAGAGACTCGATTTTCAATCTCTATCTTTTCGTATAAACATGCCAATCAATGATTGGTTTTCATGTTCATACCTTCTTCTTCTTTTTTTCAAAAGAGAAATGCTTCGTAAAAATTTAATCGTTGATGAAGAAGAGAGAGACTTCTTCTTCATTAACTTCACATCATTGTCTTCTCTTGGAACTTCTGACAAAACTCTTCTCGAGTGGCTTGTGGTATAGCTTCTGCCTATGACCATTCACAAGAAAAGTGACCTTCATCTATAGTTCTCACATTTTTATCGCCCATTATCAAAAATTAGCGAATAATTTCATATGGCCTAAGCCAATGTCTCAAATTTTACCTTGAAAATCCTTGGATCTTGAATCAAACAGAGAGCCTAGTCACTCTCTTTGAATTTCTTTCTCCTTGATGTACTTGTCATGCCATCTAGCCCTTTATTGGACTAGACTTGTTTTCTCAATCAGATCTTTGTCTTATCTCATCCAATTCATTAATTTGTCTACTATGCTTTGTGCCTGCTAGACTTTGCCCTAGTCAGGAACCGTCATCTTGAATGTTTGAATTTGAACTCTATGGGAAACAAAATTTGCTTTCCATAAACAAGCCTTATTGTTATGAATATTTTATTAATTATTAGTTAGATACAGTTATATTAGGTTTATTAACTGAAAGGGCATGATCCAAAGGTCATGCCTCTTCGCCAAGGGACACCTTGAGGCTATATTTAAAGCCCAGGCGATCCCTCATTGTAATCATGTCTTATCTCATCTTTTCATCATTAATAATATATATTTATCAGTTTACCAGAGTTTTTACACTCCATTGGTATCAGAGCCATCGCTCTTCGGATCTGTGTGATCACCCAGGAATTACAGAATTCCAGAACTGCAATTTCAGATTGCAGATTTTTTATTAAGTGCAGAATTGCTGAAGAAATTTTCTCCACTCACGTACACTCACATTACAGCTCACCATTTCATTTCCCTCGCTTACCGTGACCCCTTCTCACAGATTTTACCCCCCCTCCTCTATCTCACATACCGCTCTTATCTCCTGCCCCGGTTCCCCGTCCACCCTTCACTCCTTTGCATTGATCCCTTAAACTCCTTTCCCGCTGTTCCAACGTGCACACACAACCGTTATTTAATTAGTTTACACCTCACCCTACGCTCATCCCTAAACACCGGCCGTTCACACTCGGCATCTACCCCATCTTCCACTACAGCAGGATCAATTTGCACAGCGGAAGGTGTAATCGGTTGAAATGGAAGTCTATTGAAACGAAATAGGAGCCGTCCCTTCCTTGGCTAGTCGCTGCACAAGTTCACTGCTATCCGATCGTTCGTTGCTGGTTGACGCTGCATAAATACATATTAATTTATTTCCACGCCACAGTGGTACCCACGGTGATGCGATACAGCGTATGATACAGGGGTTAATACATACAGCGGTTAATACATATACGATTTCCACCACGGTAAATCGATACACCGTTTAAAACATACGATACACAGCGTTTAAATCGTTTTAAATAAATCGATACAGCGTTTAAATAAAACGTTACACCGTTTAAATATACGCTACAAGGTTTTAAAAAAATACGATACAGGGTACAGTACAGCGTTTTAAATTACGCTACAGTGTTTAAATATACTCTACGATGTTTTAAAAAAATTCGATACAGTATTTTAAATATTCAATACACCGTGTAAAAAAATCGTGGAAACTTATTTTCGGATCTGTGGAGACTATCTTTTTGAACCAGCGGCGATCACGAACAGGTGTGTCGTTTAAAAAAAAAAAAAACGCTGAGCATCGATATATCTTGGCGTAGTATTGGTATCGTATTTTTAATTTGAAACGACACATTTTAAAACGATTTTTTTTAACTATATAAAATATCTAATATATAGTTTGATTGAATTATATACATATATATTATAATTATATAATTCACATATATATATATATATATATATAATTTTCATTTAATAATTATATATATATAACAATTATATAATTAAATTATATATATATAACAATTATATAATTAAATTATATATATAATATAATTTTTAATTAAAAATTATATATATATAATAATTATATAGTTTTAAAAAAAAAATTATTATTAATTAATTAATTAATTAATTAATTTAAAAAAAATTATTATTAATTAATTAATTAATTAAATATTGATTAATTAAATATTAATTAATTAATTTTAAAGAAAGGAGAAAAGAAAACCGGCAAAAAGAGTATTTCTCAATTTATCTCGTTCGCATGTCTTTATCTACGACACAATTGATCGATCAAAAGCTTAGCAAAGCTAAAACGAAGGGGAGGGTTAGCTTAAAAGCTTGTGCATGTGCCAATGAACAAGATGATAGAACTTAGCAATAAGCTAAATGATAAAATAGATAAGTTAAGTCAGACACAATCCCCGATATCTCCTGACAGGGAACAAACTCAACAAAACAATGCCACAGATTCAGGGAACTCAGAAGAGCATCAGGAAAAAGCTGATTCCCCACATCACCATGAAGATATAGATGTTTGTAAACAACAAAATGTTCCATTCCCAGACTTGAACGAAACATGTGAAGCGACAAACACGTCCGAAGCTGCTGATATAACGGCAGAAGCTGTTGAGGCCTTCGGTGATGAAGCAGATATGGATGTTAAGAATGAAGCATTTGATGATGAGGAGAAGTTACATCAGACAATAATTGTTGGTAACTTACCTCTAAATATAAAAAGGAATAACAAAAAATCACCAGAAGAACAAGGAATAGCTGGGAAACATGAAAAAGTATTCCAAGATCTACCCATAAAAGTGTATTCCAATAGGAAAATCAAACGTCCAATAGAAGTCAAGACAGTATCCAACTCTGTCGATATCAGATATTTTCACTATCCACATCACCAACAGATGGAACTCGAGAAGATGCTTCCCGATCTTTTTAAAATGTGGGACGCAAGAGCTCATCGCTTGAGAAAACCAGACATTCGTCAAACTTGTCCATCATTACGTATGCTTTGAGGACAAAGCATCTTAGGCAGCCAGCAGAATATTTTATTAATTATTAGTTAGATATAGTTATATTAGGTTTATTAACTGAAAGGGCATGATCCAAAGGTCATGCCTCTTTGCCAAGGGACACCTTGAGGCTATATTTAAAGCCCAGGCGATCCCTCATTGTAATCATGTCTTATCTCATCTTTTCATCATTAATAATATATATTTATCAGTTTTACCAGAGTTTTTACACTCCATCACATTTCTTTTTACTTGTCTTTTGATGGTTGTTGATCTCATGCAGGTATTCCTACGTGCTTACTCCATGTTCAAAAGTCTAATTTCATATTTAGCATCTAATCTTTTTAGTTGTTTCTAACTATGACAAGATATATTCTCAATGTTGTGATTTGGTTATCTCATAATCATTTTTGTATTTTGCAAATATCTTGTGCTACACAAACTTTGTTTCCATTTATCGAGGATTATTGTGTTCTCGTCTCTTTGAGCATTACTTTATACTTTCTTTAGAACACGTTATACCGTAAAGGCATTGAGTTGAATGGTTTGTCATTATTATTTCAAAGTTGCTCATAAATGCTCATGAATTTCTAAAAAAGTAATCCATGTTTCACTCTAACAAAATCTCCTAGAACCTCATATCATTTTAACTTAGTTTCTTCACTTTAGGGACCACCCTGACTGACCTAGGAGAGAGTTAAAATGAGAGACGTCCCAATCCAGTTGTGACGACCCCTTCTCTCGAGATCCTTGCCACCAACCACACCTTGTAGGGGTTGAAGGCTTTTTCCACCGACTTGTAGGTAGGTGTAGGCGAGCAAGCGAAAAGCTGAGATAACAAGCCGCAGAGTGCAGCTTGGAACAATGCAGAAAGTCGAGCAAGACAGTACGAGGGCTTCGAGCATGTGCAAAGACTAATAGCAAATTAGGGACTCCTGGGTGACAGCATGCATCATCGAGCGCAATAGGTTCACGAGTACTTTCTTTGGATAGATTCTCGAGTTTCGCGATGTATGTTGCGGTAAACAGAAGCAACTGACGAGAGGGATGCGGTGTTGTAGTAGCAACGACAACAGAGCTACAGAGTGTAGGTCTGCTGTTGGCGAAAGCATTTCCACAAAGTCCCAATGAAGCAAGAGATGTAGCGCATATCATAGTTGTCTAGAGTTGGTGGGGCGACAGTGAGGCTAGACATCGACAGTTGTAACAAGAGATGGTGCGTGGGCGTAGTATTGTAGCAACAGTTGTCGTACTTCAGAACACTTTCCTCGCTAATATAGAGTGTTGTTTTTGTAGCATCATCGACGTGTTCTAGCCACGAGATTTGGCAAAGAAGCTAGAATACATGTATTCTCCAATACCCAAACGTTTACGGAAATTCCACCTAGAGACGGTACTTAATTAAATTAATCTAGGCAGGTTTTTTAATATTTCCTAAGTCTAAACTTAGGAAATATGATTAATTAAAATGAATTAATCAAGTCATCGTGAGAATGTTCTAGAAAAGTGCATGGACCGATTTCTAGTTAATCCTAGCCATCGATTAAGATTTAATCTCGTGGTCGTTGAGGTCTCAACGGAGGATTATAAGAAGAAGTCGATGGGGCTTAGAGAATCACACACCAAAACTCAATTGAGCATTTGATTTCCGAGAAATCAATCTCCCGCAGTAGCAACATTCAGCTTGCTTGGAGGTGATTCAGAGTGAGGTCGACTGCAATGAGGGAGGGCGAGGAGATAGTGAGGTCGGAGGAAGCTTTTCTAGTTCCCTGTGAGTAAAGGGTGGAGAGAGGTAGTTATTGCCATTGCCATGAGAGCGTGGAGGCGAGTGCACAACTCTCTTGAGGAGATTTCCATTTTGGCTTGGGGAGAGGCAAGATTACGAGAGCTAGAAGTCTGGGGACTTAGTTCAAAAGTACAAAGTGTTGTTTGTGTGTGCATCTATTTCTTCCAACATTTTATTTCTTCCCATAAGAGATTTGTTTTGTGAAGGTTGCGGTGAATTTAATTCGATATTTGTCGTAGCACACAACAAGTAAATTGTTTAATTAAATTAACAATTAGAAGAATTAATATCGATTGTTGTAATAGGATTCGGGATTCTAGACTTTTCACATGTTTGACATACACTTTCTTCCATACAAAGCTGAATATCCTTACCCCTTATCTTGTAACCGGGATATCGAAATTAGGTTCATACATAAACATGGCACATGCAATACATCTATAGCATTGGTGCTTGCTCTTGACTCCTCCTACGAAATCTATGGTACCTCTCTCCATTGGAGTACATTTTGATCCCTGTTCCCATATGTGCATATGGAAGTCCATCTCGCCTCTCCTTGTAGCTAGAGAAATATTCTCTAACACCCTACCATATCAACTGAAGCTCCACCGTCTATATACCAAACACCTTGTGAAGTCGATACTTCAACAAGCAAGCAAATTCATCCTCTCGCCACCCGGAAGTAACAGAGCCTCCCGTATGTCGATTTGTCCATGGTTATCCTTTAGGAAGAATTTACAGCTGTGTTTTTTCCTCTTTGCACCGGCCACGGCTTTCAAGCTCTAGCAAGCCTGCCAAAAACCCTCTCGTGTCTAGCTAGAGATCCGATCAATGAGATAAGCGAGTTGCTCCCTATGCCTCCGGGAATTATTGATCCGGAAAGATCAAATTTTCTACCCCTCTCGGAAAAATCGAACTTCCTCAAGCAACTTGGCCTCTTGGCAAAAAGGACTCACGATGCCTCGAGCTTTCAACCTCGTTGCTCCTATCTCGAACAACGAAATTCCCTTTGCGTCGTTTACAAGTGTTCTCAAGCGATCAAGCTGTCCCTTCCGATACCATGTGTAATAATTTTATCTACCGCAACAAGCTGAAATTATTCTTCTAACCCGTAAATTTAATTATGCGCTTATTTGCTAGAGCAAAACGAACTAATAAAATCACTAATCGCAATTTCTCACCATAAAAATACCGCGGAAAATAAAATATCAAACCGAGAAATTCTAACAAACACGCAAGATTTTTTACATTATTTTGGACAATTTTCCCCGAAAAACTCAATGCGTGAAAACCTGAGTATGTAGTGAGATGAGACTTTTTATTATTCTTCGAGCAGACAATTATGAGTACAATATTTAGATGCTCAACCGGCAATATAATCACGAAAAATATGGAAAAATTATTGGCAGAATCTCCTCTCACCCATAATTAATTTCTGCCACTGAAATTACCTTTGTCCCAGCCTCTGCGTTGAGCCTCCTAGCGTCACCCTTTGCACGTGATTATGCAAACCCCCGGTGGGAATCTTCAGCCTCTCCTTTCTTTGCCTATTCTAGGAGCTAAAAACCTTCCTCCCCGGGAATGTTGCGTACCCTCCTCTACTACCCGCTACTCACCTACTGCTCTATCTTCTACGTTGAATCACCGCTGCACCGAGAAAATCGAATCGCCGGGCAACTAAGTATACCGCATCGGTCTCTTCTCCATCTACTACAGCGACTTCTTCTTATAATCTTCGTTGGAGCAATAACGACCAAGATTAAAAAACATAATCTCAATGACCAGACTAATTCCCTGCAGTCGATTTGTGTGTGAATTTCTACATGATTTCACCTTATCTCAATTAATATTGATTAATTAACCATATTCCCTAAGTTTAGACTTAGGAAATATTTAAAAATTGGTTAATAATCTAATTAAGACACTTCTAGGTGGAATTTCGAAACGTTTGCATGGGTTTTTGGAGATCTCACATATTGTAAATTCTCTACAAAGTTTCGTGGCTAGAACATACATTCGATGCTACAAAAACTAACACGAGAATTCCATTTCCTCACGAATGTATTTATGCAAATCACAGAGTTTGTAGTACTAGGCACTAGATGTTTTTTTGAATTTTTTGATACCCAACTTTGTGCGCAGTGGGTAGTGGAAAAGATTCGTCAACTCATGCACATTTTGATCCCTTCATGCCGCAATGTCGTCCATTGTATGCACTTATCCTCATAGCTCCCCACGAAGTAATATTGTTCCCTTAATGGCATCTCGAGAAGAATTCCAAGTGGGTAGCGATTAAAAACAATGAGGGTTCTTTCTCATCCCTCTATTCACGATGAGGTTTCCCACCAATCCTTGACATGGGCGGCATGCAGGAGCACAAAAGTAGTCTCTTCCCGATTGGAAAAATCATGAACCAAAAATATCCTTCCAATAGATTTAAATCCATATCTATCTACGACGCCTACATCTACTCTCGCCTTCAAATATGGGAATGTCAAAGTTGACTTGTACCTTGAAGGGAGTGGCGCTCCAGTCGTTGTCTGATGAAATGCGCCGCATGTGGGCATACCGGCTAAAGGATCTAGACAGAAGTTTTTCCATCATCGCATTCCTTCCTGTCTGTCTCGAGGAGCTTTCTTCGAGCAATATTTTGAAAGGATCTCTTGCTCCTTGCTCGTCTTTCTCTTTCTTCTACCATGGGGAGGCCATCCTGGGTTCACGAGGCTCGATCTTGCAAAGGTTCAACGCGGTTCGAGACCTAACTCCCTTATACCCCAACCTTGTTGGGAGACATGCAAAGAAAAACACAAAAAAGGAGCAGAACACCGTTGTGATACCATTGATCCAAACTTATGGAAGAACGTAACGATAGAAATAGAATATAAACATAAACACGAGATGATGCGAGAAAATAAATTCACATTTCATTAATATCAAAGAACTCTAATATGCTTACATATAGAATGGAAATAACTAGCTCGAGGGATGGTAGCTTATCTTCGAGAAGGGATGTGGTGGCTACATGCTACGAATCGTGTTACAATGAGGCTCAAGGGACTTTTTATTATTGGACATCAAAGGGAAACTCTAAAACAACCAAAAACTTAATCCTAGAAATGGAACGCCAAGAGTTTTTGAGCCTTGTTGGGGTTAGTTGGAAAGCCAACTTCTTTGGATCGTAACTTGGTCAGTATGATCTTCGTTTTGCACTGTACAATACCTCGTTAGAAATATCTCTCCGAGTACTACAAGATTTGCGGCGAGGCCCCCGCCTATGGCTATGGGCGTGTTGCGGACGTCAAAAAAAATGTCGTTTAGGGGGACAAAATAGCTCCGTGGTTCAAGACCCGAAAAACTATTAAAAATAGTAAATTGTGTTATAAACAAGGAAACTAATGAAACCAAGCTGGAGGTCATAGGTGGAATAGGTGGGTGGCCACCGATATCCACCCTCGATCGAAGGATTAAACCCATTAACCTATTCTAATGTACAACAATTTTCTATCTATTTTGGTAGTCATAAAAATGCGATGGGTAATGAAGGTTACATGTGGGATAGTAAGAAAAGGATGGTGTATTTCCTAGAGGGTCTTGGCCTTCCTTTCAAATCGATTGAGACATGCAGAATGAGAACCGAAGCTTGGGGCAATTTATGCCTAATTTTAACCCGACAACGGATTTTACCTCGACTAGAATGCTAAATGAAGCAATGGAGAGGCACATCATCTAGTGGTTATTTTCAATCGACTTATCCATTTCTCATATGGGAAATGCTCAATCATGTATTTATGCACACGAGTGAGTTTCTAGCAGTCGTGGGAGCGGGGTTACGTGGGAGCGCCCCCTCTCGAACCTACTCACAAAACGCGCTCCGACGGGAGTGTTTTGGGAGCGCATAGGAGTGCGCTCCCTTGCTGGCTCCAAATGCCCTGCTGCTGAGACAGAGTGTCGGTGGAGCGAACACTCCCCGAGCGCCTCCTCTCCTTCAAAAAAAAGCGCTCCCGAGCGCCCCACAGACACATTGACACGCTCCTGCTCCAGCAAATTTACGTCGTATGCGCGTCGAAGAGGGGGAGTGGATTTCCTTGGAGGTAAGGGAGGGGAAGAAATAAAAGGACCCTCCCTCATTGTTATTATTGCATTTGAAGAGAGAGCTAGAGAGAGAGAGGAGATGAGAGAGAAAGAGAGCAAGAGAGCAATGGAGCAAGAGAGAGCAAAAGAGCAAGGAGCTTGGACTGCTGGAGGTAGAGCTGATCGAAGGACAAACTTGAAAAGACATAGGAGAGTCTAATTACTCTAATCTATTTTTCTATGTGCATTTTTAATTTGTTCAAACATGAAAATTTGATTTTTTTCTATGTTGCATGTTAATTTGTGAAAAAATGAAAAAACTGAAATCTGTTTTTTCTATGTTGCATTTAATTTGTTGAAAAATGAAAAAAATGAATTTTTTTTCTATGTTGCATTTTAATTTGTTGAAAAATGAAAAATTGAATCTTTCTATGTTGCATTTTTCCTATCCCATTTGGCATTCCTCCATTGTTTTGCAGGTGTTACAAAACTTGAAAGTTTGAAATTTGAAACATCATGGCTATAGGCGGTCTGCATTTTCTTCACGTTGGTTCCATTTTTTGTTATTATGAGGCCTATTCCAAAAGAGGAGGATGAAGAAGTGGGCTATAGTGGATATGATGAAAATCCTAAAGAGGAGTACTGCGTCGAGGAGGAAGGGGAGAGTGGAGATAATGAGACCAATGTTAGCACCAACTAAAATTATCAAACACCATTGTGGAAATATGTTACTAGGCCTGAAGCGGGGAAAGTGGGTGGGAACCACTAAATTTTTATGCCTCGTTAACACAATACACGGGTTCACACACTGTGCTGACAGGCACACCTTTGTGGGAAAAGGCCATGGGATGGAGATAAAAATATAGGAATCAAAACTTGTGTAAGTGTGTCGGCAATAGATGAGAGCCAAATACATAAGGCAAGAGGAGGAAGCCCAATACAAATCTAAAAGATCTGAAGGGTTTCATTGAATCTTATGCACCGTCACATCAAAGCACAAAAAGTTCATCGACTTCCACTCCATGGAGGTGGATATGGAGGCACACCGACCAAACATCTCTTTAAGGCGTAGAACCTATATCTCGATTTCCTTGATGAAGGGTCTAGAGAGGATGTGGATTCAAAAAATTTCCTGTTTCTCTATGCATGTGGGGTACCATTCAATGTTCTTCACTCACCTTATCGGCATGAAATGGTTTCTACCATTAATGATGCCCCCAAAAAGAGTACAAGAGCCACTGGTATGACAAGGCTAGAACCGTGGGATTTGATCATGAAAAAGAAAAAATAACTCATTTTTTTGAGTAGAATGACAAGTTCTTGGAATGAGCATGGGGTGTCCATTGTATCCTGATGGATGGAAAAATGTAAAGGAAGCCATTGATAAGTGTTCTTGTTGTGTTTGTTAGTGGTGCAATACTCCTTTCATCATATGATTATCTGCGATAAGTTCAAGAACACAGCATCAACATTGCAAAACCATTACTTCGACACAATTGAATGTATTGGACCATACAATGTCGTCTAAGTCATCAATCGATAATATTGCTAATTGTAAAGGCAAAGCAGGGAGCAATTATTAAGGATAAATACCCCAACATATTTTGGTCCGTGGGTGTTTGCACACTACAATGAACCTGTGAGTGCAGTATGATATACATGAAAACAAAACAACCTCAATACAGTATGGCTTGGTGATTTGTACAAGAGAGGCAAAAAAATGATAAGATTTATTACAAAATCATAGCAATACCCATGGACTTTTCCGTAATCACTCAAGATTGGAGTTGTTGAAGATAGCAAAGACTAGATTTGTAGCTATTACCTCACCTTCGGGTGCCTTTTTGAAGGTAAGGGTGAGAGTCAGTTGGTTGCCATGGTATCAATTCTAGCTAATCGATGGGTATTAAAGGGAGCGAGCAACATCGGTGCTGACATGCAAGGTTTTGAACAGTGAGAGAGCCGCCTCTTGATCGATTTGTTTTGGGCACGTGTGAGGGAAATTACCGACTCACCAAGCCCATTTACAAGCATGATTCGCTTTGTAGATACGAGATAAACCAGAGTGATTGGGAAGTGTATGAGCGAGATGGATAGCATGTTGGGGCAAATAAAAGATGTTGTTAAGGAAAACGATCCAAACTTGTATTCAATGATCTCACAGCAGCGTGCGTGCACGATGGAATAAATTTAATGTTCCACTACATGTTTTTGGCGTATATCCCTATGCCAAATACTACTCTCCATCTTGGTTGGGCCAACCTGCACCTGCGAGAGTGGGGTTAGGATCAAACCTCATACAGTATCCCGAAAGAGGTACAAGAGGGATATATAGAGAAGCATTAGACAAGTTGGTCCCTAACAAGGAGGAGTGTGCTAATGCGCGCCTTGAATTCAGCAAGAGTATTTCGGTTGCACTAGTTTGTTTGGTTCTTTGCATACAATGGAAGATAGAGACAGATTTGATGATCTCACATGTTGGGAAGCATATGGCAGATGTGGGACTTTTTGCCAAATTGGCAAAAAAAATTCTCTCACAAGAGTTGTAAATACTTCTTCGCGCAGAGGCGTTGGAGCACCTAGAGGCTACAACTTCATCGCAGTAATGTGAGAAGAAACAGACTTTCAATGGTAAAACCAGCGAGAAAGCTTGGTTTATGAGCACTACTAACTTGAGGTTGTTAAGTCATTATTGTGATCGGTGGTTATGAGGATCTATCATATAAAGCTTTGGGACAACAACCCTAAGGACAAGTAATTTGAGGGACGGCACTATACATGCCGGAAGAATTGGAAGAACTTTTTGAGAGATGAGGATGAAACAACAATGCTATGCCATCGCCACAACCACCATCCGGTAGTAGTGCCAAGTGCCAATGTTTGAGTTCCAACTATTGTTCATTTGTCGACGCTAGCCTCCACCTACATCCTCACGTGGAGTGGCATGGGCCTTCTAGTGTATGGTCATGGTACTTCCCAGCGAGGAGACTCGTTGGAAGATCACCATTTCCACGAGCTGCTCAAAAATTAGACATTTCTCGTGGCAAGAGGCCAAGCAATAGATAAAATAGATTTACGATTGACTCAGTCTTTTCTATTTTCTAGTAGTTTTTAACTTTTTATAATCTATTGAAACTTGACCCTTTCATATTTAATGGAATATATTTTTTGTAAGCATAATATATATGACAATTTATGTTTGAAGTTTGAAACTTTGAAGTTGGCAGCTATAAGTTTATAAGTCATTATGAATTATGAATAGGATGCTTCATGAAAATTGAAAGTTGTTTCATTTCGTTTCATTTTATAACATTTCATTACATGTCAAATATTCTTTGTTAGTAATGGTTACACTTAGCTTACAAGTACAACTATGGTGATCAATGAATCAATGATGATAAATGTTATATATTGAATTCTGAAAGCTCGAAACTTTAAGATTGATGAATCATGAGACTCAAGAGTCAATATCTTGTATGTTTCTAACTTGTGGACGTGGTTGATGCAAGATTATAACTTCTAAATGATTGATGTTATATGATTCAATCTATGTTTTTTATGGTTTTTATATGTCTAATTCATCATTCTACATGCTTTTGTTGACATATATTCATCAAAATATAAAAAAAATATAAATATATATATACTACTAAAAAAAACGCTCCCTGAAATGCTCCCGGACCGGAGCTTTTTGAAAATGGCGTCCCCCTCCCCGCTTTTCGCTCCCCCGCCTCCCAAGTAACCTTGGTGGGGAGTTTGGGAAGCCGCATGCATCTGCCAGCAGTTCATGTCAGCACTGGATCATCCACACAACAGGTTGTAGCAGATGGCTTATCTATTACTGGCAAGTGTGAGGGCATAGCTTTGATAGCTTGCACATTCAACTCGACAGTGCATGCACAGTGTATAGGCATTTCCCTACTTAGCAGGGCATCAGCGTGAACGAACCCCTTGATATTGAATAATGCAGAATAGAATATAGAATGATTGGATTCCTTTGAGATTGAATCTCAGTTTATTTGTAATTACCAAAAGTCTAGATAATAAATGAAGCTTGACACCACTTGGTCTACATGTTTCCTTTATTTTGTGTATTGAATTCTGTTGTTGATGGTTGCAGCCTTCTCGTTAAGCAAGATTTATAAAATCTTTGTGGGATTTTCCTTCCCTGGTTTAAATAGGAATTGATGCAATCTCACTGGACTTGCCTTGACCTTGAGGGTTTGTAGGGTAAGAAGCTTTTCCCCTAATTGAAATTTCAAGCAACCGAGATAGGGTTGTGTTTTCCAGCATTGACAATAGGAATTAACACAGATTGAAATGGTGAGATCCATCTAGTGTGGATGTGTTATTGAATTCTCCATCTCCAAACAGACCACTTGCCTTGATTCTCATTCTAACTCCATGACCCATTGCCATGGTGCTAGTTTCCGGGATCCATCCCAAGTTGGTAGCGTTTCATTTTTTTATGAGTTTCATCTGCTTTGCAGTCTGGTTGTCTTGTTTGAACCCATGAATAGACTGAAGGTAGCACTTATGGTACACTCCCCTAATGTCGGCACAAAGCAACCTGAAGCGAGAGGAGCTCAAGAGGTGACAAACCTGCATTCCTAAACTACTCACCCACTGACCCAAGGCTCATTCTGTGTAACAAAAAAAGGCATAGATATACTGCATTTTGATTCAATTTCCATGACAATATAAAACTAGACATTAAATCTATCTATAATGCTGCATCAGATGTGTTCAACACTTTTTGGCAAAACATGCATGTAACATAAGCCTTTTAAAAACAGTGGGGCTTACAAGGAAGCATCCTACCAACAAAGTAACAAACCCACTTTCCACATGGCAACATGAATGTGACTGATGCACAGAAATCAATAACCTATTAATGTTATTATTCTCATTATATGTATCTGGTATGACAGATTTCTACATAAAACCTGCTACATCTTAAAGTTAAGTTTCAAACAAGTATTTTGCCAAGAATTGTTGAACACAATTTACATAGTATTTTATAGGTTAAATGTGAACATTTGTATAGTAATAATGAGTTGATTTAGCACTTCAATTTTGCATTTTGCATGGAAAGTTTTCCCTTAAAAGCTGCGTATCAGAAACATTTGCAGTACACAAGCTACACTTAGTACCAATATCATTCTTCACAGGAAAAAATAATCAGGACAGGGATCAACTAAGTCAAATACACACTACAAAATAAGCCTTAACTAGCAAAAAGATATAAACTGAAACATACCTTCCAGAAGACAAAAATTGAAGAAAACTCATCATTGATAAGAACCCGCGAGGACATCACTGAGAAGTACTT
Organism: Pinus albicaulis; assembly: GCA_034641835.2. NCBI lineage: Eukaryota > Viridiplantae > Streptophyta > Pinopsida > Pinales > Pinaceae > Pinus > Pinus albicaulis. Next base: position 1,337,949,529 of record CM076578.1, read on the forward strand.
AATATTGTGCATTGAACTACCCCTCACGAATAAGAGAGGCACAAATTTCAGACAAACCAGATGATGAGAGTTCTGCAATGAAGTAACTCCACAGCTTCAAGAGTTTCCCTATTCCAGTTTAAAATCTTGCACGCCCCCTCAATCTGAATATCTAACTTTATCAAGTATGAGAAATAGTATTGGGTCAAAAACAAGTAACTAATGTTTACAGATGCAATTTTTCCTATAAATCCTGACACTTTTTACTATTAGAGGCTTCAATCTACTAGTTGCATGTCTTGAATTCAAGAAAAGTGAACGTAACACTTTCATGTGAAGATTCTGAGATAAGTTTTTTTCAATTTATGAGAACTATTATACTTACATGTTTTTCAGTTTTAATGCCCTGAAACAGAATTACCTTAGAGTCTACTATTCCTCAAGAGGTCTATAAGTAACCAAGATCAAAAAATCAGTGCCAAGCATCTAATGGTCAAGGTAAGACTTCTCTTTTACATATATAGTAATTCATAATACCTCCACTCAAATAAACTTCAATTGGTTATATCTAAAAACTTTTCAACAATATGCTATGTATACTGCAATCCATCTACACAACATCCTGTATTTTTGGTCACATTTTTTCCAGGCATTATTTTCTTTGTAACATTGAAACCTTGATAGCGTAGCTGAACCCACTTTGAAAGTCTACCATATGTTCATATACTTAATCATAGTCGCCATATGTTATGAATATAATTTATATAAAAAAATAATATAATTATAAATATATAAATAATAATAAAAAGAATATTTAATTAAATAGTAATTAGTTAATGTAGAGGCATGTCCATTCATAAAAGGGCACCGCCCTAGGTATATAAGCGGACCCCTTATTTATAACAATGAATCATCTCATATCAATTCTTTTATACACTATTCAATATATATGTTCTGTTCTCAATGGATGTCTTCGTGTACCAAGTATTTTGAAGATTATTGCGAGAGTACAAACTTTTGTTCTTTACATTGGTATCAGTAGCATTCTTCCGAGTGTACGAACATTGTTCGTAACATTGGTATCAGAATTGTTTCGATCCTTTGGCCACTCAACCGCTACACAGAGCTAGTCCGATCTCGGGCTTTGGCTATCATAATCTCAGTCAACATTGTTGCCAAAGTTACTGCAATTGAAGCGTTTTTGCTACATAGTTTGAAAATTCTCCATTTTATCGTTAGGACTTTGGCCATTTAAAAAATCAAAATTAAAAAAATAATAATAATAATAATATTAATTAAGAAAATAAAAAATAAAAGTATATATTAAAAAAAATCAAGATAAAAAGAAAAATTAATATATATATATATATATTAGAAAAACATTATATAAAAATATAATTAAAAAAAAGAAGACAAAAGCAACAAAACAATAGTCGAGCAACAATCATTGCCTCAATCGCAACTACGGCCACCACAAACACGATGTCACCATCATTTTTCACCGTCTGTCACTAGCGTCATCACACTATACTAACTATCTCATGTCAACTACGACAGCGAGCTTAGCCGCTCGTCACCGCGCTGCAGCCATAGTCTCACCTCAGCTCGGAGCCACAATAATCCAAAGTTCAGCTAGTCTCACCGTCCCTCGCAAATTGAGCCACAATACTTGCCTTCCCGCCTTGCTCAAGCCACCAACCAATTGAAACATTGTACGAACCGGCTAACATACATTGGTCCTATCATGGAATCGTAACTCAAACTTTTTTGTTGACTGTATGCAAGAGTTGTTACAAAATGTACATTGTCGGTGAGATTTTATCCTAACAAACGCTACCAATATTCAAAAATCGTGGCTATTCCTAAAAAAAATTAAAAAGAAAAAGGTAATCATTCGTGACTTCTTCTTAAAGCAAGGTTAGAACATCAAAGAAAATATAATAGCTTATTCCCTACCTGGATAGTCCAAGCACACTAGGATACTTCATCATATCATCAATGGCTTACAAATTGATATCGGTGCGGAGCCATGTGCGTAATCGTAGGTGCGGGTGTGTAATCGCGAAGACAACAAAGCTGTAGACTAGCGAAGACAAACGAACCCGCGAACTAGCTAAGACGACGAACGAGACCACTTATAAAGCGTGGGGATTTTTTTCAGTAATAGTGAACCAAGTAGACCAATGCGAGAGAAAATTTTAGGGGGCCCCAATATTCGCGTGTGGGCTAATTTTCCATGTTTTTTCCAAAAAAAGATTCGCCAATTTCCATTTTTTTTGAAAATTGATTAGCCCAAATTTTATATAATATAAAATTATTTTACCATAAAAATTGCCAAATTTTATATATACTAATATAAAATATTTATAAACCTAAATATTTTTACAAAAATATCATCAAAAATTTTACAATTTACATATTGGGGACTAGTAAGATTCGCTTGAGGTTTCTAAACTTTAAGATAAACTTCCATCCTTAAAATTTTCCCCTGGATCTGAAGTGAAGTGATTCGACGAGTTGTGATTTTCTCATCTTAAAATGGAAAGAAAATCAACAACAACTCTTGAAAATGGCAAGGAAATATCGGGACGATGCTTCGAGACCAATCATTTAGGTCAAGTCAAAAGAAAATTATTTCAATAGACAAAACAGGGGAAGTGGATTTGAGTAAATGCAAAAGCACATATCGAGGCATTTTAAGGCGTAGGCTTGCTCGCCTCAAATGGGAACAAGAACAAAGACAAAGAAAAAGAAAACAATGCCAAAGAAAAGAAAATAAATAAGAGCATGAAAAATAAAAAAGAGTCAACCATTTTACAAGTCCCCACATCCACACCTTCTCACTTGGTCATCAAATCTCTATGTCGAAGAACGCGATGAGGGCTGTGGACAGAGCTAGAGTTTTGGAAGCCAAAGAACAAGAAAGGGACCGCAAAATTTCAAAGATCACATTTGCAACCGGTGTTTAATGGAAGGTAATAGAATTTTAAAAGAATAAAGTAACAATGTTACAAGAGAAGCTTTAGAGAGCAGAGGGAAAACAAGAATGGCAAAGCATAGACAGTACAGGTGGCAAACCATAGCAGGGATCAAGAGGCGCGAAACAAGGATGTGATAATTTCTAAAGCAACTCAGGTAGATACACAAGTATCTCAACAAACACGAGCTTTTCAAAAGAAAAAGACAAAAAGAACAATATGGATGGTGATCCAAAAGAAATCAAAGATAGAGTTGAAGACACTAATGGCTACATAAGGACAGGGGAAGAAGAAGATGCAAGCAAGCTCAGTAGAGCACAAGAAAGAGAATACAAAGAAAGAAAAGACACGAAACAAAATTTATTATCGTGGGAATAAGAGATTATGGGAGGGAATGAAGTACTCCCACTTTGACAAGGGTCTTTCCAGAAGAAACTACATTGGAAAGGGAAAATTTGCCAAGCAAGGAGGGTGGGGAAGATACATGTGAAGAGAGGCCTGCGTCCCATAAAAGTCACATGGCAATCGTGCAAGACAAACACCATCTCTCGAGACAAAAAGAAACTCTTGATGCTCACACTTCTTCCTAGATGAAAATCTAACTAGCAAACAACAAGAGGAGAGAAGGAAAGAAGTGAAGAAAATTAGGGCAATAAGAAATAGAGGGAAAAGGGCATGGTTGTACATGTAGAAAATTCTCGAATGTTACACTGTCATGCAGTATATCTCACCTGTTAGATTCCGTTATGCTCCTCCTACTTAATTAAGTTATTAAGGTGAAAATCTCGATTAATATCGAAGCAAAAAACATAATAGACTTTCACCAATTCAAGATCTAGAAAAAGTACATGCACACATAGACAAAGTGGCAAGGTGATTTTTTGGACAAATAGTCCTCGGAAAAACACAATGCAGGAATATCGATGTCATTGATTCTTGGAGGGTTTTATTATTAAGATTTTTCGGCAAATGATGTGTTCCAGTATACGGAAAACCCGACCGAGATAAAATAGATCTCGCAACTCATCGGTTTTTCTCGAAGCCAAAATGATGGATCGATTCACACCCTCAAATGGGATTCTGTAGCACTTCACGGTAAAATTAGGCCCTAGAAACCAGCGCTGTCGCCTCTTAAGCCCCGGTGTCCCTCGCGCAACGTTGACCTGGAAAGGGTTGTGTTACCCCTGGATCGGGTGACACAATCCTCGCGCCGCTCCCTTAGGGTCTCTCTCGTCATGTAACCCTTGAGGGTTTCCAAATGAATCAGCACTACCCTCGGGTAGAGGGATCGCGCAAGACCTCGCGTATTGAAGGCGCTCTTACAGCATAGCATTGCTTGCCCTCTCTACCTCTCGTGTGTCTTTACAAATGACCCCAATTTCTTTTCCCTTTATACTTTTTTCTCGTTGGGAAACCAACTACCATGATCGGATCTTGAATCAATGGCTAAGATTAAAAGAAAGCTTGATCCGTGTGACTTAAGATAATTTTCATCACATGTTTAATCCCTAATTAACTTTAATTATTTCATTTTCCTAAGTTTAGACTTAGGAAATACATTAAAAAGAATTAATTAATTAAATATCTCCCAAAACTGAGATGAAATTTCTCAAATCCCTTTCAGGTCTTCTAGATCAGTGTATTGACTCTAGTCCCTCCACAAAAATTTGGGAGCTAGAGCACAATTGATGCTACCACAAATACACAAAATCTCAACAAGCATAGCAAAGGTAGCGATTATTGCAAGGTGTTTGGGACTCAAGACAAAAACAAAGCAACAAGCCGACAGAGAAAGAAAAAAATAGAGAATTCGATAATAGGAGTGAAACAACAAGAGCAACATGGATGGAAAGGGCGAGGCGAAGACCCAAAGATGAGTCTTATGTGTCAAATCGCTGCAGTGGCGTTAAATCCCTACCTGTGCTTACCTGAGTTTGGTTTGTTGGAATTGTAGATGCTACCTTTGGAGGAGGAGAGGCCGGGTTACGGCCTATCACGTTGGCTGCGGAGACATAATTTGTCTCACGAAAACTCATGAACACGATGGTTGCAAAACTCCTGTGTTACTCGGGACGGTTATCTAGTTAATGCGCTTGGAACAAGGTATGCGAGAAAATGGCAAAGGGTATGGGGGAATACTAGTTTTAGTGAAAGATAAGGAAGGTCGATCACATTCAGTTGATGAAAGAAGATGAAAATAAACAATATTTATGGCTCAAAATATCGTAGAATGAGAACTCACATAAGAATTGCAAGCACTGCTATTTTGCCCCTCAAGTCTCAAAAAAACTTACAAAAATAAAGGACATACAAACTGCTACAAGGATCCGTATGCGGCTTAAAGCAAGATATTGTTATGCATTCTATCACGCGGGAGAAATGCTTTTTAGTGGGGATATTTTAAGTGCTAGAACAACAAATCAAATAGTTAGTATTCTCTATTGCAAAAGAGGATCAAAACCTATTTGACTCCTCTGAAGAGAATCCCCAGATTGAGATGTTCGTAAGATGACAAAGTTAGAAACTCATTTTGGAGAGGAATTGCTTACACGTCGTAGGGCTTTCAACTTAATTATTTGCAATGGTCTCACAGCATGGAAAAGGTCCTGGAACTTCACTTGCAACACATACAATGGGGCAAGTGTCGTTGATTATATGATTTTGTTCATGAAAGCTTGATAGAAAAGATAGATGAAGTTAAGATTGGAGAGCATAGTTGGGACTTAAAATCAGACCATAACCCAATGTATATGAAGTTATCATGGGTAGAAGAAATGCAGCATAAGAGCAAAAACCCAATGCTCTCGGCAATCACAACCAAGGGGGAAAATTCTTCTAACACAAGAAAAATTGTACTATCTTCAAGAAAATGCTGGAGAGATTAATCTCAGAAAGAGAAAATTGGTTTCCAAAGCTTCAACAATCATGAGTTAACAAATATAATTCAAAGGGCACTTGAGAAATGCAAAAAGAGCAAAAATAGGAAATCATAATCAAATTGTTTTCCTCGTAAAATGCTTGGTTTGATGAGGAATGCAAAATGGCAAGGAGCCTTGAAAAAGATAGGGAAGAAGAAGATGAATGTAAAGTTATAAAGCAAGAGATACTAAAAGGAAAAAAGATGAGTTCATGCAAACAAGGTAGTAGAACATGCTTAATATATCTGTAGCAAGAATAACTCCAAAAAATTTACGCAGAACTTCAACCAAGGAAGAAGCAAAATCGAAAATAATATTACAAACTAATCAATGATTTGAATATGCAAGACAACTCTATGAGAAATAACTCAGAGATTGAGCCTCCCCTCACGGGGCTCAACACAACTACTAAAGCTCTTCACATTGCGGTGAGGTGGAGATTGTAATTAGTCGAAAATAGGAAAGGCAAAAGACCCGGTTGAACTTCAAGCACAATAACTAAAATGGCGTAAGGAACACTCTTTGCACCGCACATCATGGAAACTATTCAACAACATCATTCAACAAGGATTTCTAAGAGACCTGGACAACTAGCCTAGCAATACCCTCTTTTAAAAGTGTGCAGACATTAATAATCCATCCAATTATAGAACCATTATAACTGAATCCTTTGTTTGCAAAGCTTTTAAGCAACATGGTAGAAAATAAATTAGTAAGTGGGAAGAAGTAAAAGAAAGAAAAGAGGGAAAAGGACAAGCGGGTTGCCAGGTCGAAGCATTCTACGAGTTGGATCACCAGCATCACGTTGAGACACATTATTGAAAAAGGTTTGGGGGATAAAGAAGTATTATGTTGTTTTGTTGACTTCAAAAGGCATTTGACACAATCCCAAGAAATAATTTGTGGCGTAGAATGGAAGAACTCTGAAAATTCCTTTGCATTATAGAGTACGTTTGATCCATAGACTTTTATGAAGAGGTGAAAGTCAAAATTAGAACCTCAACAGAGTATTTCAGAAAAGCTTTAGAAGTGACATTGGAGTCAAGCAAGGTTGCCCCTCTATCCCCTACTGCTTTTGGTTTATATATTGATAAACCTGGAAGAGTCTAAATTTGCAAAGGTGGGATCGTGTTCGATTGGGGAGTTTGTGATAAAGCTTTTTCACATGTCTTGACGACTCTTCAGTATTGATTCTAAATGCTCATAGTTGCAGATGACAACTCTATATGCCCCTTGGAGCATTTTGTAGAGCAGTGGGGATGCAAGCTCTGAATATTAGCAAGACCAAGATAATGATTTTTCTCTAATAAAAAGGAAGCGTAGTCAAACGCATATGTTCTTCTTTTAAAGGCAACATTCTTGGAAGAAGTAAATGAGTACAAATACCTTGGGATCGATTTCAACAACAAACTTAATTGGGAGGACGTACAAAGAAGAGAATCCTAGGAGGGTGGAAAGCATTATCATGCTCTTCAAAACAGATGTATGTAGAGAGGGCAAAGTTATAGGGATTGGAAAAACGCGATTAAAGTGCTTTTTGGACTCCTAGTTTGTCCAGTTGATGCTATATGGGTGATGAATAGTCGACTAGACGCCTCTGCCTCAAATAGGTAAATTGAGAAAATCCAAAAAACGACTTGATCATGAGCAAGTTCAAAATAAAGTTCGGGGTACCTTATGAGATAATGTTGAGTGAAACGGAGCAAATCCCATCGAAGCTAAATTGGCTATGGGATGTGCTCATAGAGATATCTAAAAAGAATTGAGCAAAATGGGAATGGTGTAGATGGCCTAATGTTATCTTCAAGGAAGGCATGAATGAAAGAAAGAAAACATGGATGAGACAAAAACTACACATGGATGCAAAATGGAATATCTACCTCAATGTCTTGTCCCACAAATAGCAAGGAGCTAAAAGAAATTTTATTGTATGGAGAAGTTTAGTAAATGTGTATGGGGAAAAGAGTTGGGTAGAAAGAAGTACTACATTGAAGAATTCAACCCTACATATGATCTCCAACAAAAAGAGTACATTGGAGCTGCCAATATTCTGCGAAGGCAAAGGTCTTTATTGCTCAATTAAGAACACAACTCGCATCATCTTCGTGTGAAAACAGATGGTGGAAAAGGCCTAAAGAAGCTAGGGAAGAAAGAGTAGTATACATTCTTTGCACAGAAATGCCGGGAGTAGTGAATGGGAAAAACATTTCATTTTGAATGTGATGCATTCAAAGACATCAAAGAAAGTTATGCGGGAATATGTTAGCAGTCGCTTAGCATTGTCTTTTCAAGGCGATGAGATTGTTGGAAGGTTGGGCCAGGCTCAACATCAATTTGAATAAGAAAAGAACTGAAATGCAAAAGGCGAAAAAAAAGAGAACTCATAGTCCCATAGACTATTTTTAGTCTCATGGATGTTAAAATTTCATTTCATTGTATATATATATAAGAGGGTAAATTGAAAGTGAAGTGTCCAACAAATATTTGAAGATTTATATAACTATATATCAAGTTATATAATAAAGAAAGTTTTTTGGAATATAATATTAAAAAAAAAAGGAAGAACAATAAATTGAAATTAAACTATTTAAATAAAAAAGTATTAAGAATAAAAAAGATGATAGATAATTAGAAGGGCATTTAGAAAAAGTAAAAAAAAAAAAATCTTGTATTCTGGAAGGTCATATAAAAGGAAATTACAAAAAAACAATATATATATATATATATATATAAAAAAAGGGGGTATAAAGTTTATACATGTGACTAAAAAAGATAAAGGAGAAATTGTTAAGAATTCAATACTGAGGTTTGAAGGATAAATTATTTTATGAAGGTTTATAAAAAAAGAAAATAAAAATATTAATTAGAAAGGGTTACCATAGAACTCTAAGGTCGAGAAAAATGGAGTGTAATTTGAAGATGAACGAAGGAGTTATGGATTCCATACATAATTCTATGCTTTGGACCAAATGTATGCTTTGTTGAACAAAATTTGAGTATTCGTGGGTATTTAAAAATTGCACAATCTTTTGTCCAATATGTCAGAAATTGTTTACTTTGGAAGAATATCAAGGTAATCCACATACACAAATTAAAAGATTAAAAGAACAACTCATAGAACTTCAGCAAAAAAATGAGGCATCAGAAAAGAAATATAAAGATCTCGAAGATCAGTGTTGTTATCACTCGGATTGAACCTCAGGCTAAGAAAGGAGATTCCAAGGTAACCTCAAACCACACTTAGCCAAGTAGCTAGCCCTAATAGGCCAAGAGAAAGCTCTCTCCGTATAGAACACAGTCAAAATGACTGAGGAAAGAAGATTTTAGGCTAGGTAAAGTAGCTCAAGGTTTTGATTTTTGATTTGTGTAGGGTTTTGTTGGATCAGGAGGAGTCAAATAGTTAGGGCAAGGAAATTAGGTCAAAATTCGCAGGGTGTTCTAAGGGGCAAGGTAGGTAGAATGTTTGACATTTAAAGGATGATTATGGTGAGATGAATAGACCGGTGAGGAGTTAGGAAGAGCATATAAGATGAATTCTCCCTCAACTGAAGAAAATAAACAAATTATGCAAAATTCTCCAAAACAGAGCATGAAAACATGAATTTTTCCTTTCAACTTGAAATTAAGCATATCATAGACATGAAAATGGTTTATGAGCTTACAATATATTCATACAAATGATCACAAAGAAAAACTATGTCAAACCATTCATACCACGTGGATCCCAAAGAAATTGCTGCAAATTTATCATTAATGTCCCATGTGAGTCCAACCATTACAATGACTGAGAAAATACATCATATAGACCTCAAAACCACTCTTCCTAGCCTCAAGGAGTCGAATCCATGAGATAGGAATCAATTTCACCTACTCCCAAACAAATATCTGAAGACTAGGAAGACCCAACAATTTGCCTCTAAAAGAGAGGAAACTGATTCATTTGACCTCTAGGGGACTTATTTGATGTATCTACCCTAGATAACAATAAAAACATGACATTTACATTTATCTTGACCTTTTACATCAATAATTTCTGTTGTGTAACCAGCTCCAAAAATAGAAGAAAAGAGATATCAACGCCTTAGAAATAAGCCACTTCGAGGGGGAAACCTCCAATACATTACATAAATGCACAATTCTTGGATGATACAATTTACAAAACCTCCTTTCTATATATAGGCGTCCATGGGGCCATAATGTAATCCTAGTGGGCCACAATGTAATCCTAGCCGACCTAACAATAATAATTTAAGGGCACAATAATAACAATATGGGGGTTACAGGGGTACAATAATAACAATAAGGGGGGCTACACTAACATAATAAGGGGCTATACTATTAACATAGGGACTTAACATGCCCCTCTCCTTCAAACAAGTGTTGTCCTCAACGCTTGATTATTTCTTGATGCTTCTGTATAAAATTCTCATCCTCCCATGTGAAATATTTTACAAGAAAGTTCTTCCACTTGCTGAGATACTCTGAAATTGATCGTACTTGTCGAGTTCTTGTTTCTATGACTACTTCATAACTTCTTTCGATGTGATGTTGATCTTCCTTTTGTTTCATTAGATTCTGCACCAAAGTTGGGTTATCCTTTGAGAGTTGGAGAACTTGTTGTTGATGCTCGATGTGATCTTCCATTAATTTATCATCCATATTTGATATTATTTGATCCTTCAAACCATCCAACTTAGCCTCTATTTCTGCTTTTAAACCATCTATTTCATCTTCAATTTCTCTTCGTAAGATTGAAACTTGTTGCACTTGGTATCGTAATTTTGATATCTCATACTGCAACTCTTCCTCTTCATGCGTCATAGTATAGCTTTTTGAGGGATTAATGGGTATGGAATTAATTTTTGGAGGCATTATAGAACCCAAAACTGATAAAAATTCTAAAATATGCCCTTGAAATCAATTCAAATTGATTCTTCAAATAAGACTTATGCAATTCGGAAAAATACACACCTTTTTCTTACTTTGAGGAGCTCGATATTGAAATTGAATTATATCTGTAATTGAAAATCTTCAATATCTAAAATTCAACCTTGTAGTAGCCCTCTGAAGCTTCTTTCAAATGCCACATGTCTGACCTGATTTGGATTCTCCAAGACAAATTTGTGTCCAATCTCCCACAATGACCTAATTTTGGACTGGTTCAGTAGAGAAAACGTGTAGGACTTGCCACGTGTCACTGTTTTGTCCTTTGTCTCTGAAATTGATAGCCAAGAAACTACAGTCTGTGTACTTGCGACCACTTTTTACGGCACTCCAATCTGATGCTCAGAGAGAGAGTTATTGAACTTTTCCCACAATCACCTCTTTGAGATGAAATTTGGGAGCCTGAAAAAGCACCACCTTCCACAGATCATATCTCCAAAAATATTGCGAATCAAGATCTGAAATTTTTTGACGAGTTTCTTCAGGATTTCAGCTTCGCACCCTAAAAATTTCAGATTCTGAACCTTCGTAGAAAAAAAGTTATAGCGCAAATTCCATGATGACCTATTTAGGAGCCTAAACAACGACCTAACTTCCACAGATCATATCTCTGAAAATATTGCGAACCAGACTCTAAAATTTTTTAGAAAATCTTCCTCAGGATTTTAGCTTCGCACCCTAAAGATTTCAGCTTCTGAAACTTCGTATAAAAAAAGTTATAGCGAAAATGCCACGATGACCTGTTTGGACACAACCTCTAGAATCCCAAGCTCGATACCAAATGTTATTCAACCACTCTCCAAAGAGAGAAGAAAAGAGATATTCACGCTTTAGAAATGAGCCACTTCGAGGGGGCAACCTCCAATACATTACATGAATGAACAATTCTTGGATGATACAAATGAACAAAACCTCCTTCTATATATAGGAGTCCATGGGGCCATAATATAATCCTAGTGGGGCCACAATGTAATCCTAGCCGACCTAACAATAATAATGTAAGGGCACAATAATAACAATATGGGGGTTATAGGTGTACAATAATAACAATAAGGGGGGCTACACTATTAATATAGGGACTTAACAATTTCTCATTTCCCAATATAAAAAGTCAAAAAGTAAAAATTTGTTGAAGATGATGAAAATGACATTTTCTTGGCAAAAGCACAGCGCCATGACAGAAAAAATAGCCTCTCTTGCAAGCAATTTTTGGAGGCCTTCTCGGTGTCCAAATCAACTCCATGGTAGCTCATTGGAAAGCTCTCTGAGTCTAGTTTCCAAATATGCCTCCAGTTTCCAAAATGGTGCCCATCTGCCCTATGAAAAATCACTTCTCCCAAGACTGGTAAAAGCGCAGCGCCAAGGTCAAAAAAGAGGCAGAAACATGAAAATTTGGTGGTTTTTTGCACTTTTGAGGGACCAGTTCTCCTCCAAATTTTCTGAAACTTGCTGGGGTTGATGTCCTCATCATTCTGAACATGATGGTGCTAACCATTTTTCCATTGGAGGCTCCAAGAAAAAGCGTTTGTCTGTCAAAATTGCCCAAAAACCAAAAATGCACTAAAGTGCCAAATGTGCCAGAACTTGCCAAAATTGTGAGGTTACTTACTGATCAAGGGCTTGAGGCATGAAGAGACACCTCAGCAAGTATGTTTACCTCTCCTTCTCCTTTTGCTCGGTCAAAGCTTGAATTTTTGTAGGGGCTCGTTTGAGCTTGGCCTTCGCAATTTTGTTTCTCATGGCATAATGTTTTGCCATTTTCCTCTGAATATCATTGTCTCTTTTGGCCCTCTCTAGCAAACTCTAAAGATGCAAATTGGCTCTATCAAGCCATGACTCTCTATCTCTGCTAATCTCTATGGCAAGCAGCTCACTTGGAGTGCGCTGCTCTGCCAACTCAGCTTCTTTCTGTCTCTCAAGGGCTAGAGCTCTTTTCAGCCCTCTAGTCTTTGGTCTCTGTCTAGGAGGCCGATCCTCCTCATCATCAATCTCACCAAATCTGTCCAAGGTCTCCTCCAACAAGGCTTTAGCCCTTTCTACCCCTTTCTTTGCTTTGATGGTCCTGACCTCATCAATGATTTGCTTGGATTTCAGTTGTTGATTTTCTTGCTCAAGAAAATCAATCACATATTGTGCTCTATCAAGATTAGCTTGAAGTTCACTAATCTTTGCCTCTTTGCTTCTAATTACTGCACTGGTGACTCTATCCTCATCCTCCTCATCAAGTTCAATCAACTGAAACTCCTGCTCTATTTCATGTTTATCCTCCTGCTCCTCAATGATTGGCTCTTTCGCCTTTTCTTTGCCCTTGTCCACCTGTTTTGTTGATGAAGAAGGCATGGCCCCTTTCACTCCAAGTGAAGCAAACACATGTCTGTGGCCTCTCTGATAGGTCTTGGGAAATGGCTCAACATCAGTCACATTAGCCCAATTTGCCTCAGTGTCCTTTTCACTGCTTGATGCCTCAGTATCATGATGTGATGATGGTGAAGGATTATGGAAACGTGAAGAAGTAGGATCAACATGAGGTGAATGCATATGACTAGGTGATGATGTATGAGCAGCAGGCTGAGATGGAGAAGTGAATATGGGAGGATGAGATGATGAACGGATGCTCTGCTCGTGATGACTAGGTAGGGTAGTGAAAATTTCATTTGCAATGAATGTGTCCCATGAAATGTTCTTCTGCTCAAGCTGTTGCATGACTATCATCTTAATGAGGGAATGGTGAAAAAGACTTTGCATTTGATGATTATAATGCCTCCTTTGTACAATGTATTCCATCTTGTCAATTCTTTAGGAGAGATAGTAGGGTATATGAAGCATTTTCACTCTATTGAAGTGTATGACGAGTCGGATATGGTATGAATAGAGTTGAGAAAACCTCCCCTCACAAGAAGTACTTCATGATTATTTTCATCATAGGGACATACTGGTCAAGGAGATGAGAGAAAGGGAAAACGGTTTTCTTGTCATCCTTGTATCTAGGTTTGAGATATGGTTCATAAGAGCTCAGATCAAGGTTTCCCTTTTTAAACCATTTCTCTCCCACATTAGGGATCCCTGTAGCAGCTGAAATGGCATTAGTAGACATATCAAAAGTGACCCCAGCAAGAGTGACCTGCCTATCATGAAGATTTGTGATGAACAACCTTGTCAAAACAGGGTGATACTGAATCTGCTGCACCCTCTCACAAAACTCAAAACAACCAACATTTTTAAAACAAGACACAGTGAGAGGAGAAGCCATGAGTTCCTTTTTGGTTATTGGTTCATATCTGTTGATTTTCCCTCCTTTGTGATCACTTTTCTTTGTTGTTTGTTCCTCATTGACACCTCTGTCCTCCTCTTCAGACATCTTGAACTTGAAAGCTTTGAAACCCTAGGGATGAGGTAGATGGGGATGGGGAGTGAAAATAAGTCTAGGGAACAGGGATAGTTCTTGGAAAAATTAGGGAGATGGGGGCAGGGGTTATTGAACTCAGGGAGATGATAGGGGATCAAAATGTTTAAGGGATTGGGAATTAGAATTTTATTACAGGGTTGATAGAGTTGCCTAGGAAATTGAGATGCCTAAGACTTAGGGTTTAGGGGAAAAGGGATTTAGGGAAAGGGATATGGTGTTGTAGGGAAGGAGTAGGGTTTTCAGTGATGTAGGAAGAGAATGTGAGGTTTATGGGTGCCAAGTTTGGGAACAAAGAGTGAATCTAGGGTTTGTAGCTAAACCAACTTCCAAATTCGCATAGAAACCAAAAACACCATGAAATTTCCCCTGAAGACTGCAAGGAGGTGAAATTTACATGTTACTTACTTGTCAAAGGTGTTGAGAATCTTTGTTGAAGATTTGAGGCAATTGGCTGAGTTTCGAAGTTTAGAGAGTGAATTGGGCATTAGCGCGGTGCCCAAACAAAAGCGCAACGCCACTCATCAAAAGCGCTACACCAGTGTAATTTGCTCTGTGGTTTTTGAGCATTAGCACAGTGCCGCTGGACATTAGCGCAGCGCCGGGACAAAAATGCAGCGCCAAGGTGTAAAAATGCAGCGCCTTGAAATTTTGACCCAAACTGCTCAGAAAACTCGAAATTTCTCCTTTGTTAAAAAGTCTTGATGGCTGAATGGCAACAATGAGTTGTTCTGAGGTGCTTTATAGGCTTTATAGCTTAAGTGGATTTGAAATTTAACTTAAATTACCCACTTTTCTAATGTTCACTTTTCCTCTTTGACACTGATACTCTTTTTGCTTTCTTACTTCTTGGCATTGCAGGCTTGATCAACATGGAGTTTGGCTTTCCTTGCTCACTTGGGCCGGACATGATTGCATTTTGACAGCTTGGGATTGCATTTATTACATATGAAAACATGAAATTACATTTGGACAAATATTGAATTTTATATCAAAATGACATTTTGATATAAAAATCATTAAACTGAAAAAATACAACTTTGAAAGTATAATAATTACATCATGATGGTCTTATTTCGTCCCTCTCATATATGTGTTGACCTCATCTAAATGAAGGAGTGACCTTGAGAAATGTAAAACCCTAATGACCTAATGGGACTGCTTTTTTTACCTGACTTTTGAATGAGATTTTGACTTTAAAGACTTCCAAGTGAACAGAGCATTTCCATAGGTGTTGTTATGCTCAAGGAGACATGAGAATGAGTCAGCCAATATGATCTTCTGAGGGAGAATGAAGCTTATTTGACAAGGACAACCACCAGTGGAACAATTTTATGTCATGACCTAATGGAATGATGAAAAATTTATTCAGAATGGGACACCTAAGATGCACATGCATATGTGTTTTGATCCCTGGTGGAAGTATGCAAATACTGACACTAACAAGTGTTACAAAGCATCAATGGAAAATAACGAAGAAATTTTGCGTCTAAGGGACCATAGTCAAAAATTGCTTACAAAGATCAAGAAGGCCAAGGCTAGAAAGAAAAAACTACAACAAGAAAAGGAATGTCTCGAGATCAACGAGAATCTATCAGAGAAAGAAGAAATTTTGTGCTTAAAAGACCTAAATCAAACGTTATTACAACAAATCAAAATTTTAAAAGATAAGGACACTAAGAGTAAAGTCAACAAGTCAAAAAACGAAGAACTTTCATGTCTAAAGAATCATAATCAAAACATACTTATACAAATAAAGAAGCTTAAGAATGATAAGAGGTCGCTAAAAGACAAGTTAGAACAACTTATTCAAAAAGAAGCATCGAAGTCTTCAGAGGTAACAATCCAGTTTGAAGAAAAAGGAACAGATAGGAGTGTGACAACTACCTCTTGCACCATGTTTTGATCTCCTTGCTCCTCTTCGTTGATGACTTGGTCTTGTTGGCCTCTATTCCTGAGGGATTAGAGAGACAAATTGACGCATTGGCCAATTTCTATGACCTTCGACAGCTGAAGGCCAACTTGGGTAAAAACAAGGTTTGGATCATCAATGCCTCGAAGAACTCTACTGTAGACCTACACTTCAAATACTGTGAGACAAATTTTGAGATCACATCTTACATCTACAAGGGGGTATTGTTTGCAAGGCGCAGATTTGGTATGCGACAAGCACTCAAACCTTGACTCAGTAAAGGTTATGGATGCCTAGCCCTCATTGAGTGACAGTGCTTCCAGGCATAGCTCCAGGACATCTTGTCCAAGCTCCACCTCATGGAGACCATTATCAAACCATGGTCCTTCATGGCTTTCAGATCTGGGGACCCAGTTTACTACAGTCAGATCGGGCCACGATGGAGAGAATCGAGACCCTACATCTCTGGCGAATCATCCACTACAAATGCACAGTTCCACAACCCATTATTCAGAGAGAGTTTGGGGTCCACTCATTTCACCTCGAGGTCCTTTTCTACTTGGTATCTTTCCTCCATCGAGTCAGGGCATATAGATATTCTTCTACTAGGAGAGAGAGATAACCTATCATGCACTTTGTTCTTCGGATGCCATCGCTTTGGCTCCCCCCTCAAGTCGTGCTCTTGGAAGTTTGTAGAGGCATCTTGGCTCCTTCAGTCGATGACCATCTCCCCAGAGCGCCTTCCTCCATTTAGTTTCTCCCTTGGAAAACCAACACATGTCTTACAGACTCAGTAGACTCTAAATCAAGCCATCAGAGAGGATATCTACAGATTATACATTCAGGCCACTTGGCATCCCCCTTAGTGAGCCTTGGCTCGAAGATATCCTCCTACTACAGCATTTTTTGGAGCTGCAATATGGCATCATTGTTTTCCCAACTTATACCCATAAGCATTAGATGCACTCGCTTAGGATCCCACCGAGGCAACTTTGAGCTAGGTCCCATCAACTTTGGGTGGAGACGAATCACTATATACCACTATTCGATAGTGTCTGCTAGTTGTGCCACCTACAAGAGCTAGAGATTTAGATGCACCTCATTTTTTAGTGCCCCATAAAAAATGAGGTCAAAGGACGATATCATTTCCTATATAGAGAGTCTGGTGGATCCCTCTCTACCTTCTTCCAGTATCCTGACCAAATATGCCTATCCCTCTTCATCAGGGAGATATTTAGACATAGATATCAGATCCTACATAGCCCACCTCACTCGAGGACGACGGACAATCACATCATACTTTTAGGTTGATTTGGTTGCTCGAAGCAACTAGCGACAACCTAAGCTCCAGGGTATTTCAAATAGTAGAGCAGTGAGACCTCGGGTTCCCCTTAGCCCACCCCCCCCCCCCCTAGGCGACCAATTGGTACCTTTGATACCATTGCATAGGTGTCAAACAACACATCAATTCACTCACACTCAGAGCATCGGAGGGTTTAGAATCAAATGATTCCCACCTTGACCCTCAAGAATTAAGTGGTAGAACACCTACATCCTCTAACTTAAGGGAGATACCACTTACCATGACAGGTAAGGATCAGACACATCCCAAGTCACCTCACCCATTGGTTAGATGGGTAGAAATTCCAACAAGACCAGCTTGTGGGTGGGATCCATAGTGGGGTAATACTCGACAATAAGGAAGATACCACTTACCATATGTAACGATCAGACACATCCTACTAGGACAATAGGGGAGATACAACTTACCATTTCTAGGAAGAATCAAACACATTCTATTGTCCATGAGTTCTGTCAACCCTAGGAGCTCCTTAGCTCCATTCCCCCCCCCCCAACTTAATGGAAGTCAAAAGACAAGGAGGAAGAGCAAAGCTCAATGTTCTCGATCAGTCGTGGCCCCTTGCCTGAAGGGTCACCTCCACCAATCCAAGCTGCTCTCTAAAGATCAAGAACTTCCCTTTCAGCAAAGGCTTGGTAAGAATGTCGTCTATTTGCTCACCAATCGAAATGTGTTGGAGTCTTACAGCTCCTCTCTGCACCATGTCTCGGATATAGTGATATCTAATCTCAATGTGCTTCAACCTGTTGTGGAATACAGGACTTTCTGAAAGTCGGATCCAACTCTTGTTGTCGCAGTATATCACAGTCGTATCCAATACCTACTCAAACAACTCTCCAAAGAGCTTCCTCAACCATAATGCCTCACAGCTAGCCATGCTAGTAGCAATGTACTAAGCCTTGGTCGTACTAAGGGAAACAGTCTTCTGCTTCTTGCTCATCCAAGATATCATGGCAAACCCCAAGCTAAAACAGCACCCTGCTGTGCTCTTCCTGTCAACAACATTTCTGCCTTGATCAACATCAGTGTATCCATGAAGTCTCACATCTCCAGCAACATATCTCAGTCCATGATTAAGAGTCCCATGCAGGTATCTCATCACATGCTTAGCAGCAACCCAATGTGCATGAAGTGGCTCCACCATAAATTGACTCAAAGCGATGAAAAAAAAACATCTCTGGTCTAGTGTTCATCAAGAACATCAGTGCCCCAATCAATTGTTGATACATGTTTCCACCATTCCAAATCTATCCAACAGCTTGACAACATATTTCCCTTGAGAAAGGAAAATCTCACCAGGTCTCTGCCACACCTCTAAGCCTAGGAAGTAGTGCATCAAACCAAGGCCTTTCATCTCAAACTCAGGGGCCAACTCCCTCTTACACTAGAGAATAAGAGGCTCTCCACCTGTCAAGAATAAATCATCAACATATAATACCAAAATCAAGGGCATACCTTGGACGACTTTGAAGTAGAGATTTGGATCAGCATTGCTTCTCGTAAATCCAAGCCTCATTAGATAGTTATCAATGTGGGCATACCAAGCCTTGGGGGCTTGCTTCAATCCATAAAGCACTTTCTTCAGCCTACATACATGAGTCTTCCTGTCATGCTACTCAAAACCCTATCATTGCTCCAAGTATACCTCTTCCTTGAGAATGCCATGTAGAAATGTAGTCTTCACATACATCTGGTGAAGTGTCCATCCCTAGCTAGCAGCAAGAACAACGATAGATAGGATGGTAGTATATCAGGCAACTGGTGCAAAAATCTCATCATAGTCCTCTCCCTCTTTCTAGGAGAATCCTCTAACCACGAACCTTGCCTTATAGTTTTCAATACTTCCATCAGCACCATGCTTGATTTTGTAGATCCACTTTGAAGTCACAACAAACTTTCCTTCAGGTCTCGAAACCACTTCCCATACATCATTCTTCATAATGGACTCATATTCTTTGGCCATAGCATCCTTCCATACTTGTTCTTTTACAGCTTCTTCAAAAGTGCATGGTTCAGCCTTTATAATGTTGCTCATAGCTACAACATATCCCTGATATCGGCATGGCTTCTTGTTTTCCCTAAATGTTCGTCTTGCAGCAGCATCTCTCAGCATTCTATGAAGTGTCACGAAGCCATGGTGGTCTCTTCCTAGCGGGAGGATCACACAGAGGGGGATCCAAGGGGTCCCTAGGTTCCATGGGATCATCAGCAAGATCAAGCTCTAGCTCAGGCATAGGAGGCTCTTCTTGTACATCCATGGCATCATCCTTTCTCTAAACATTGGCAGGGAGAGGAGTGTCCCTTGCTTTCCCAAGAGCAGCATCTTCATCAAAAGTCACATCCCTGCTAAATACTATATTCCTTTGACTAGGTACATATATTCTATAAGCTTTAGAATTTTCACAATAACCAATAAATGTACCATTCTTTCCTAAATATTTCGGTTTGGTCCTCTTCTCTTTTGGCACATGAAAGTAAATGGGGCAGCGAAAGATTCTCAAGTGTCCAACCTCAAGGTTTACACCTGTGAAAGCTTCATCGAGAGCCTTGTCACCTAAGGCTTGATGAGGAGTTCTATATTTAACATAAACAGCAGTGTTAGGAGCTTCACCCCATAGAAATTTTGGCAGCTTTTGATCATCTAACATAGCTCGATTTTCTTCCATGATAGCCTTGTTCTTCCCTTCAACTACACCATTTTTCTTGGGGTTATAAGGTACGATGACCTCCTTCTTGATTCCAGCTTTCCTGTAGAAGTTAGTGAGTTCATTTGAAGTGAACTCTCATCCATTGTCAAACATAAATGTTTTGTCTTTCTTTCCTGTTTGATTTTCCACTAATGCCTTGAAGTCCTTAAACATGTCAAATGCTTGGTCCTTGTTCTTCAAGAAGAAAATCCATGCCTTGCGGGAGAAGTCATCCACAAAGATTATATAGTACACATAGCCACCAAGAGAAGTCAATGGCATAGTTCCACACAGATCAGAATGTATGAGTTGAGGTATTCCATTGGTCTTGCTTCTACTTGAAGGGAATGGTCCCTTCACATGCTTTCCACTTACACACCCCTGACAAACTCCATTATGATCTACTCGAATCTCGGGCATTCCAAAAACCATCTTTCTCACCTTAGGCAAGCCTTCATAATGAAGGTGAGTGAATCTTCAATGCCACAGCTCACATGGATGAGAAGCATCATGAACCAAGGCTCACATAGGGCTCCCACAAACTTTATACAGTGAAGGTGAGTGAATCTTCGGTGCCAAAGCTCACATTGATGAGAAGCATCATGAACCAAGGCTCGGATAGGGTTCCCAAAAACTTTATATAGGCCTTCATTTCTAGTCCCAAGTGTGAAGGCATCTTTAATATTAGTTCTCCTTGAACAAGCAAGGACGTTCCCATTAATAAATGCAACCTTGAAACCCTTGTCTTCCATGGTAGAAATTGAGACAAGTTTCTTGTTCAATCCCGGCACATATAAGACATCATCTAGATGTATGATTTGACCATAATTCAAATGAAAAGACACAGATCCAAACCCGTTCACAGGATATGCAGAATTATCTCCAAGTATTATCTTCAAATCAGACTCCCTCTCAAAGAAATTTGAGAGGACTTCTTTATAGCAAATGAAATTTCTAGAAGCCCCACTATCTACCAACCATCTATCAAAAGAATTTGGGGGAGAAGAACTAGAAAGAGCAGAAACAAGAAAGTACTCAAATTTAGTTTCAGCTGCATTACTCCCCTTCCATTCACTATACCCCCATTCATCATCTCTCCATCTTGGGTCCACATTGCCTCTCTTGGGTCCACATAGGGTTAGCCCCCCCATTTCCTTGCCCCCACCTTGGGTTAGGCTTGGAACGATGCCCCAGAGGTTGAAGCAGCTAAAAAGAAAAGTAAAAACACAAATGGCCACATTCAATAGGAAAATGTACCACAAGATGCAAAAGATGGTCGGGACAAACATGATTAGCACATGGGCAAAATCCAATACATGAGCTCTACCCCATACCCATGGCCATCACCTTGGTTCTATAGGCCCTAGATGAGCCTCCTTTATCATTCAGGAACCCATGATTGTCCCAACCCTAGAGGGAAATGAACTGCCCTACCAAAAATGGAGTAATCACTGCTATATCTTACACATCATGCTCTTGTCCTTTGAACCTCGAGCAGTTAATTAAAGAAAAATCATAAAAGGAAAAAGGTACATAAAGAAGGGTGGCAAAATCAAGGTCGGAGCACCTCATGTACCATGATTTCTCCCTCCTACACATTACATACCCAGGTGTGGGCTTCCCCTTTTTCTAGCTACCCTTGTGCCCCAATATGTGACCCAGGGTCGCCCCTCTCATTCCCTACTTCATCTCACCTCTTTATCACATGCCACCACCATTTCAAGGATGTACCTTAAACATACCATCCCCTCTACAGGTAGAAACCACCTAATAAGGTACCTAGCTAACCCCCTTCAGAGCTTGGAGACATTAGCACATTTCAAAGCCCACTATGAAAGGGCATGCCATTATAAAGTGTCCACTTGTTGTCCATGGTTTGTAAGCTCTTTTACATGATTACTTTAATGACTTGTTGCACTAGAAGGCTAGGGGACGCATTGGATCTTATGCAAGATTGCAGATTGTGCCCATTTGGGTTTGGTCTCCCTATACGGGGTCCTAACACTCCAGAGGGCTACATTGGCACATATAGGGTGTGTGTAGAGGGCCATGGGCCTCCACAGCAGTAGACGGCACTCCATGGATCCCCAGAGATGTTCAGAGATTTCTAAGATCCACCTTTTGACCGAGCAAGATGCATTTGGTACATTATGCCCAGCTAGCCCCACAAGTGCACCACACACTTGGCAAGTGTCTCAGGACTTGTACAATGACATGGCAACATTCATTCCATCATCTAAGCCCTTACAAATGGTCTACAGGAATCTTCGACTCATATGGAGACCCGTGAGGTCATTGGTGTGCCCCCACAACCACTGCAAGAACCATAAGTTTATTGTTTGGAGAACAAGGTGCCACCCCCTTGTCCATCACCTTTGAAGATTCTATTCATCATTATGGCACTTATGGACCTCATCGGGCTTCTTGGAGGGCCCTACGACATGCATAGATTATTATTTGACCTTTTGAGAGGCTTATTATTTCATTTGTGAGCTAGTTTGGTGGGCTTGTCACCAAAAGTCAATGAATTTGCACATTATTCTATGTTTAGGGGCTAATGTAGGCCCATTAGGTAATTCAAACTCCTAATTGGTGTATAAATAGGAGTTGGATGGATTCATTTGAATCATCCCACTTGGATTTGGATCATTCTTTCATTAGAGAACTTCGCACTTTTTCCTTGGTGGATATTTTTGGATAATGGATGAATTTTGATGTATGGATTGGGTTTTTCTTATCTTGGAGCTTCTTATATTGCAAATGTGTTGCTGGTTGGATATATTCTCTTACATGTAAGTGCAATTTTAATGCTATTTTCTTTCATTTTGCTGCATACATTGGTTATGTGATCTTCGTTATTTCTAGGGTTAATTGTTGCATGCATTTAATGTGAAATTATGTTTCTATTTAGCTTATCTCTATGTATGGGCCATGTTTGATGAAAGAATTGTCCTAGAGATCGTGTTATCTCAATAAGCCTCTTCCATTTGCAACGAAGTATAAATGCTTTAAGTTCACTTTTCTTATCTTGCCCTTAACATTGGATGAAGTCGACTTTGAGAACCTCCATGAACAAGAAACAAAGTCCATCTTCACAATTCTCCTAAACTCCATATCCCCAAGAGGAAATAGGCACTAATCCATCAAAGGGTGGTCATTTAAACCATATTTTTCACCTTTTTCCTCCCTCTTCTAGGTCTAGCCACATTAGGCCACCTAGGGCATCAATTTCTCGGGAAACTAGCCCTAGAAGAATTTCAATCTCCTAGGGTCTACTGCACTAGTGTGTCCTCAAGGTCTCCTCAGAATTTGAAGAGATTCCGATTGTGGGATTGCGAGATATTTCAAGCCCTAGGTCTAAGATCAAATTTTGCGCTAGTATTCCCAAGGTTAGTACCTCATACAATCAATTTGACATCTTTAGGTGAAAATTCTTGTTTGATCCTTCCCCCTTGCCTTGGCCAGGTTAATAATATCATTGGTTGCTAGAATTCATTCCCTTAACCTGGGTTGGGTCCACTTGGCCCCGTGTGGTCTCATTTCTTATCAAAGGCAATTCATCAAGGACAAACTCAAGAATCCAAGTTATATAAGGATTTTAGGGATTGGGAAATTCCTTTTCAAGTCATATTCCTCTCGCCTAAACCTTAAATCTTCATCTCCTTTCCCTAGAAAGTTGTGTACCTTTCTTAAAGAGAAAGTAACCTCCATTCTTAATCCTATCTTTGGGAAAGGGTCTCTATGGTCACTTCACACCTATTTGTTGATCCGTCCTTTAGAAGTGACTTCCTAATTATCGAGTCTCCTCCCATCGGTGAAAGTCCGTAAAAAGAAGGGAGTCTTAGCTATGGTGATAGTGGGTTAAGTCTCCATTGTTGCCCTTGACCTAGCAATTGCCCTCTTAGGAGTCCCTTTTAGCTCCCCTGCTGGTTTGAGTGGTAACAATACCCAAATGTTGGAAATGGCTCTACTATCAAATCTGTGTCCACCTAGAAAAACTATTACTGTCGTCGGAAAGGAACTATTGATTTATCCCTCCAAACTACTCCAAAAATTCTAAGAAATTAGCCAGGAGCACTACACCAACTCAACAAAACCCAGAAATATCTCATAGACCCAAGTGATGCAAATGGTCCCGGGGTAAACTGCACCCTCCTCCAACAATTTCTATTGCTGGTCGTTGAATGGAACTAGGAATTTTGCCCCCAGAAGTGCTTAGAAAATTCTGTAAAATTATTCCTAGCCTTCTCTCACCAAACCCACAAATATCCAGAAAGGGTTTGCGCTGAATCCATCGACCCCCGGTGATCCCCAATAAGTGTAAATTGCTCAATTTGGCTAGAAAACATCCCATAGTTTAGATATTGTTGAATTAGGCCCAAATCTCCCTCCAAGAAATCCTGCCTAACTCCTGCAAATTTCTCCCCTCAATCACCAAGCAGATCCCAACTTGAATGCTCCCCAAATCATGAATATTTGCAAGTACATTGAAGCTGCTAGCAAATCCTTGCGTAGGCCCTAGAATAGACAAAATCGGCCCTCTAAAATGCAACACTCTCACCCCTACAAATCACAAAGGAAAACTCATTCTCCCATAGGATAATTCTCTGCAAATTCTCTAGCCAATACTCCACAGATTGCTAGCTTCTCTCAGCCCCCACAAAAATTCTCTCCTAGGGTGACACTCGGTGTTCACTGAAGTAAGAGTTGGAATTTCCGCTTGGAAATTCCTTGTGCTAAACAACACGGTTGTCCTATCTAAACAGCTCAAGAGAACTAAGGTTTGAATTGTAAAATGACCAAAGGATGCCAAAAGTGAGGCCCTCGAGCTCTATTTAGAATTTCCTGGCCTCTTCTCCCCTTGTGGTCCCCACTCTCTCTCTCCCTCATAATTCGTACTTCATTTTCTTTTCTCTCTCCTTCAAGAGTACAAGTTCCCTCCTTGGGTCGAATTTCTCTTTTTTGTGGCCCCCACATTTCACTAGAGCTGCAATTTTCCCCTTTTTCTCCCAAGTCCCAAAACCGGAAATGTCCCCTCTTTCCAAAATTGCCTCTAATGCTGAAAATAAAAAATTGGGGACATCACAAGGAAAGTTAGATGAGTCATTCAGCTTCTCCTCAATCTTGAAATATGAGATAGACATCTTGACCAAGTCAAATGAACTTCAACAACAAATAAGATCTCTTCAAAGGGGTCATTTCTCTTGTCTCCTTGGGCTTGTCTACATCTCAGCTCTGATACCATGTTAAATTTTCAATGTTCTAAGTTGTAACAATCACTTTAACAATTTCTTCTTTCAGTAGCAATCACTTTTTCCAATTAATTTCAATCACCCAATAACAGTAAGCAATTGCAGATAGAACAATAAACAATATGAACAATAGAAGACAACCACGCTCAATGAAACACGGAGATTTAGGTCAAAGACCAGGGAAAAACCTCATAAGGGGGAAAACCAAACCAGATTCTTCTTCTATTAGATGTTCATCAAATTTTCAGCAGAGATACATAGTCCAAGTACATCCAACAACAATAGTCAAAGTCAAAGCCTTGACTTTCAAGTCAATAATCCAATATTCAATCAAAGATGAGCATAAAAGTCAAATACCAATCCTGCAATTTTTAGCCCAATCAAAGTCAAATTCAACAGCAATCAACGCATCCCTAACCAGTGCAAGTTCAATAGTCAAAGCGGCTCCAAAAATTTTAGTCAACTAGTCAAAGAATGCAGCCTCTTTTCCTCGGTCAAAACATATCCAAAATTCCTTCTACAATTCAGTCAAAGTCAACAGTTGACCTATGGTCAACCCTAGCCTCAGATGTGTGGTCAATGATGGTTAATGTTCCCATAAAACTTCAGGCAATAGCTCAGTCAATTTGGCCTTCCAAAACATATCAGATTCCAGTCAAAGTCACCCCAAGTACACGTTGGTCAAAGAGGGTCGAAAACAAAAATCCAATGCAGTCAACAGAAGTCTCCACTCTCTTCTTCGCATGTGTGAACTTGGACCTGCCATTTTCAAAGAAGATCAAACCAATAGAAGATGATTTGATGTGTGATGTGATGCCTCCAAGTGATGTCAAGTTAGGTCTATTTATATGTGGTCTTGGGAGTCGAATTTCTCCTTTAGGCCAACTTGTACTTTTGAAGATGACTTGATCCAGCAACAAAAATAATTGAAGAGCTCTCTAGATTATCCACAGTGTTATAGAACATTTGTCGACGTTTTGAATCCCAACGGAGATCCATCTTGAGGACAGGTTGTTGGGCTTTCATGAGCAAATTTAATTTTTCCAACTGTAAGTGGGGTCTCCTCATGGTTTGTTGGGCTTCCCTAATGGGGAAATTGTTCCCTCAGTTGCCAATTTTCAACAACTAAGTCATCCTCAAGCTCAATGTCCCTCAAAAGCTGTCTAATGTCCTTTATCAAAGAGAACTATTGTAATGGAAAAAGTTCGTATACGCAGCGGAGTAATCTTCAAAACAATTGGAAAACATAAACATCCATAGTAAGATAAGTAATTGTATATTGAATATTATATAAAAGAATTGATGAGATTATTACATATGAGGGTGAGGGCCTACTTATATACCGTAGGCAAGTGCCCCTTCACTAATGGACATGTCCTTAGAACATGTCTCTTCAATACTAACTATTAGTTAATTAATTATTATTTATTATTATTATATTTATATTTACATTTATTATTTTTATATGAATTATATTCATAACATTGTCTCTCTTCAAAAAGCTTTATCCTCAAAGCTTACTGATGAAAGGGTCGGATCTATTTTCCCGTTTTGAATATATTCTCGTCTTAGAACTTTCATCTTCATTGATACAAGACGATATGATCCTCTGAGTGATAAACAAAATTGTCGAACTGAGAATGGATCTAACCATCCTAAATTAATCTTCTGTGGAATCTTTTGATTACTGGAAATTTGTGATGAATTGTTATCATAGGACTGAATTCTGCAAACATCAGTATTCCTTGGAACATAAATCTGTTGTTTCTATTCTAAATGGTTTAAATATGTAGACTGGCTTAGTTGTCTTCTCTTGTCATTCGGATGTCGATAAGGAGTTCTTCTGGTTGGACTTTCCCTTATCATGTGTGTGGCAGTTTCCTGATTTACTTCAGGTACTTTTGTTGTTGAGTTGGCTACTGAATTATGACTTGAAATTTCCATTGTTTGAACTGCAACATCTGAATATGTTTTAACTTCTATTGGTTTCTCATCTTCTTGAGTTGGGATATTGATTGGATCGATATTTGTTCCTTTGTATTCAACTTGGAGTATTATGACTGGAGACTTCAATACTTCTTCTTGGGTAAGTCGTTCTAACTTGTCAATTAGTGACTTCTTGTCACTTTTAAGCTTCTTTGTTTGTGTAAGAAGGTTTTGGTTATGATTCTTTAAACATAAAATCTCTTCGTTTTCTGGATTGTTCACTTTATTCTTAGTATCCTCCTCATCTTTTAAACTTTTGATTTGTTCTAATAACCTTTGATTAAGGATTTTTAAGTGCAAATTTTCTTCTTTCTTCTTCAATAGATTCTCATTGAATTTCTTCTTAGAACTTTCATTTTCTTGCTTTAATTTTTGTTTCTTAACCTTGGACTTCTTGATTTGTTCAAGTAATTTTTTATTATGGTCCCTTAGGCGCAAAATTTCCTTGTCCTTTTCTTTTGGCTTATTGTAAAACATGTTTTCGAGATCTTTATATTTCTTTTCCGATGCATTGTTTTTTTGTTCAAGCTCTACGAATTCTTTCTCTAATTTTTTTATTGTGCCTGTGTATTACCTTGATGCTCTTCGGTACTAAATAATCTTACACACACTGGACAACTTAATTTGCAATTTTTTTGAATATATGTATATCCAATTTCGTTTAGACAAAATGTACATTTAGTCCAAAATAATGATTGTTGTGTGAAACTCATTTGGACTTCTTTTAACTTTTTCCTTCTATAATAATACCTTTCTTTGTTACTTTGTACTTGAATTCCTTTCTTTGTAACTTTGTACCTTGGTGTAAATAAATTTAATAATGTTTCACTCTACCCCTTTTTTTTATACCTTTGATTGAACCTTTTAAATTGAATTCGGACTTATTTAAATTGCCCCTTTTTTATTCTGCTTTTTTTTTAATAATCTCCCATTTTTTAAACTTTTTAAATACTCATTTTATAAACTTTATCTAAACCTATATATATTCCCTTAGATTGAGTCCTACCAAGGTTTTAATAATTTGAATTTATATATTTATTTATAAAATACCTTTTTTTTTCTAATGGATCTTTATAATATCCTCGGTGATCCACTTGACTATTACCAATAATTAGTAGGGATTCAATAAATCCATATTTTAATTGCTCTATCTTTTTGTTCTATTAAATTTACCCTGGATTAGTCACGATGAGTGGCTATGGCGTGTGTTCGTTCCCGTTGACTGTACAGCATGTAGTTGGTCACTAATGCACAAAATAATTATTGTCTGGAATGAAATGTACAGACAGCTTGACTTGTCGGTGATGTAATTTGTCTAGCAATAACACTGTCACAATCATTGTGATATGAAAAATAGTAGCAGTTGGAGAGGGAAATTCATCAGTCGGTTCATATAGCCTCCGGGACTTTAAAAATTCTTTCTTTCTTTCTATACGTAGCAAGGATGTTGGACGAACGGAAGCAGACTAGAGATGGAATGGCACGGGTGGTCGTTGCTCGAGCAGAGCGGACGAAATCTGTAATCGACAGTGGTGGCTGGAATTTGGCGACTACAGATAAATGTTGGTTGGCTGTGATACGTCGGGACAGGAAAAAGAAGCGGAGGTCGTGGCTTTGTGCCGCAAAAGAAACCAGTCACGGGATGGTGGTGGCTTATTGAAGTCGTGGCAGGGGCTAGCGGGTAGTCCAGTTACTGCGGTGGTAGGGTGTGGCGGTTGTTTGTCAGTGGATAGAGCTCGGTGGCAGCGACGGAGGCGGAATCTTGTTCGACGAGGCACGAGGCAGAACAACATGAGGCGAAAAGGATGAGTGGTGGTTGTCAGTTGCGGCCCTGTGGAGACAACGCCTATAGGTATGTTTTATATGCTTGGTCGGTTTGTTGTCGAAGTTGTTGGCTGGATGACGGCCAAACGGTCTTCCCTTGCGCAGGCCAGGTAATGTGTTTTAATTTTTCTTTTTTCTTTTTAATGTTTTATATTTTTTTCTTTTCAGATTTTTTTTTTAATAGTAATTCTATAACTTTGAAAAAAAAAAATTATATATGTAATTTTTTTAAAATATATTTGAATAATTTTTTCCAAAAAAATAAATTCTTATAGTCTTCTTTTTATAATGGCCAAAGGTCTGATAGTGAATTTAGCAAAATGGAGAACCTCCAACTATATAAAGAAATGCTTGATTGTGAAGACAACTACGTTGACGAAGACTTTAATGGCCAATGGTCGAGTTCGGAGAACGTGGCTTTGATACCACTGTAACAAACAAAATTCATATACTCATAGGAATTCTCTTATACCAATGTAACGAACAAAGTTCGTATACGCAGCGGAGTAATCTTCAAAACACTTGGTAGACGTAAACATCCATAATAGGATAAGTAATTTTATATTGAATATTATATAAAAGAATTGATGAGATGATTACAAATGAGGGTGAGGGCCCCTCCACAAACGGACATGTCGTTAGAACATGTCTCTTTAATATTAACTATTAGTTAATTAATTATTATTTATTATTATTATATTTATAATATTATATTTACATTTATTATTTTTATATGAATTACATTTATAACAACTACGTCATCATCAAAGTAGTTGGACATAATCTATGGAAGGCTGGAGAAGCATCATATCATCCCTCAAGGGATCCTAGTTGTACATATAAGAAACATCTAACATACACTCAAGGAATCAAGCGAAATCGACATCATGGGTACATGAACCATAAGATGACCATATTCAATGTCAAAGAAATCAAAGTACTTCACACAAGTACCATCTGCAAATGTATTCATATCTTATGATTGTGCACAAGTTACAATACTTAGCTATGGGAGGGCTACCACATGTCCTTGTTAGGTGCTTCCAACCCTAAAGGAAGGTACATTTCCTAGTATGCTCCTTTCAAATCATAGGTGCAAGTGATAGGTGTCATGGCTTGGGGTTTACTTCATGAAAGGTATCATAGTCGTGTACTATGTTATGTAAAGCAATGTCCATGAGCTCCTTCGTAGAGAGAGCACTTAGCTGCTTGAGTTACCTTTCCTCACCTTTTGTTTTCCAAGCCCCCATATTTTCCTTTTTTCTTTCTTGCTTTAATATGGCTATTTTAACAAATTTTTATTGATTTATCAAGTAATAATGATGATATAATCCCTCTTTAATGATGG
The DNA here is from genome assembly GCA_034641835.2 of Pinus albicaulis. Lineage (NCBI taxonomy): Eukaryota > Viridiplantae > Streptophyta > Pinopsida > Pinales > Pinaceae > Pinus > Pinus albicaulis. The sequence continues at coordinate 1,337,980,120 of CM076578.1, forward strand.
GTCATTTATTGTTTTATCGAGGTCGGGATGTTCATTGAGAGGTCCTTTTACTTTAATAGGCATGATATGCATGGATACTCTCAGTGACAAGTGGCTACATAAGAAGGTGTGGAGTTCAAACTATAATTGGCCTTTGATTGCTTCACATCCCCTTAACGTTCCTTTTCAATTTGATACTTGGATCATGTTTTTTCTTTTATTACATCTGCATCAACCTAGAAAAATAAATCTGGTTTTCCCAATTTTGGGTTCCGGGAGAAAAATCTGCGTATATTTTCTATTCTAGCCATTGCATGTTTTCTATTTTTTTTTGGAATTCATTTGCATATAATTTGTGTACAGGGCTAAAGCCTTCAATGACAAGTGTTAACTATGAATACTATTGAGCACTACCATCATTGGAGCCTATTGCTTGTGCCCCTCCTAGACAGTGAAAGAAAGACCCTAAGGAAAGTCACAATGGACTATGTGCACACAATAAGCACCAAGGTGAAGTAAGAGAACAAGAACACAACCAATGGCAATCTATAATCCAATTTCAAGTCGCGACCTATACTAGAGTCTAGAACGCCTTAAAAATTAAACAAACACAATTGAATGCAAAAATGGTTAATGTACCTCACAATAGATGACGCACCTTCATTGAATGAGTAAGCTAGACCAATGACTATGTTGACGAAAAAATGGATGTGAGCCATCTAAGGCTAACTATCTATGGAACATGGCAAGGGCTTACTCACTAACAAGCTACATCATAGGAGAAGAACTTTCTCCAGGGTTACCCATGTATGTGAATGGGTAACAAGTCTAACCACCCTAATTTGATCCCTTATGGAATAGTGTGCTTATCGGGGTTCCAAGATTCATTTTTATTTTGAGACCCATCTGTACTAGTATTATAAGTCAATTCTTTTTGTTTAGAGTAATGTTGATATACTGATAAGGTAATATAGTGGATTTTGTTATTAGCATGTCAATACGGTGTACTTGTAATCTAAACTTTCTTCTTCATACATGTAATGTTTTCTTGATTCACGTTTTCTAGCATGTCTTCTTTGCACACTTGCGTCACTTTATTGATCATTACATGTTTGTTGGTAGAGATACTTGGATTTTTTTCAACATTTGTACTTCCACATCTAAAGATACCCCTACAATTGAATTTCCATATTTTTGATTTGTGATATCCACTAGATCTGTTTTGGTTCCTTTCTCCACAATTTGTGTTTTTTATGTCTAAATACTTCATTAGTACAATAGATTGGTCATTTTTCTTTATTGATCAATGTTTCTTTGTTGATAAGTCACTCTAAATTGTTCCATAGTGTCTTATTATCATTCGTTAGCTTCTTAAATTGAGAAAGCTTTGATTGTGTTCCTTCAAGCATGAAAGTTTCAATGTTCTCTAGCTTGTTACCTTTCTTTTTAGGTTCAAGATTCTTCAGCTTCTCCTATTTTAGCCCTTTGATTTGATTAACCTTCGGTTGAGGTTCCTTTAGGTAGAACTTTCCTCATCTTTTTTCGATAATTCCTTCTCAAAATATTGATTCTCTTGTTCTAATTTTTTATCACACTACTTATCCTTTTCCTAATAATTCACCACCAAATATATTCCCAAGATACATATATTTTTTTGTTGTTGTTTAGCTAGTTCATCCTCTAATACTTTCTTGTTTTGTTCATGTTTTGCTAGTTCATGCTCTAAGCAGAACTTTCCTCACCATTTTCTGATAGTTTCTTCTCAAGATTTTGATTCTCTTGTTCTAATTATTTATCACACTACTTCTTATCCTTTGATTTCTTGATTTGTGCTAGTTTTTTACTATGATCTTTTAGGCTAAGGGTTTCCTCATCTTTTTTCTAATAATTCATCATCAAATATATTCCCAAAATATGTATATTTTTGTTGTTGTTTGGCTAGTTTGTCCTCTAATACCTTCTTGTTTTGTTGATGTTTTGTTAATTTGTCCTCTAATACTTTCTTGTTTTGTTGATGTTTTGCTAGCTCATGCTCTAATTTTGATTTGTGACTAGATTTGCATGTTGCTTTGATAATCCATTAGAATAAAAGTATTGCTAAGTTGCACGAAATGGGGAAACGGAAACGAGTTTCCGAAACGGGGTACGGTACGAAACGCGACTTCCCCAAATTTTGGAAACGCGATATATATATATATATATATATATATATATATATATATATATTTGAATTTAGAATATTTAAGAAATGTTATGTGAAATCATAAAACATACATAATAAATTATAATTTATTATATTGAAAGCATAAACTATTACATCACAAAAGACACTTTCAACAATTAAAAAACTAATAAAACAAACGCAAACCGAAAAAAACCAAGTTAAATTGATAGAAACGCAGCAGTATGGCCTGGAAACGCGTTTCGAAGCCATACGGTACGGCGAAATGCGTTTCCAAGCCGTACGTTACGGCGAAACACATTTCCGTTTCACTTCTGGGCCGAAATGAGGGTTGGACCCACGTTTCCTGCAACATAGACGTATTGTCACAAGATAGGACATTGTCTCTTTGATTTTTAAAGGTATTCAAACATTTGATCTCCTTTACACAAAAGGGATATTTCACCAAAAAGGTAAAATAATTTGTGGATTTCATAGTTCACAACTTCTTATTCGATGAGTAACTGGTTGATTCATTGCGTACTTTCAGTTCAACTATACTTGTATACATTCTGGATCTATTATGTATTTTCTATATGAATGTATTTTTGACTGAGCATGGGTATGCCCGCCTCAGACATGAGTTGACTCTCTGTTTTCTTTCATTGGTTTTTGGCAGGCTGAAGTCTGGTGAAGTCCTCTCTTGTCCTTGCGAAGTTCTTTCTATGCACATAATACATTTCGGCCATCATGTACCCCTTTTGACCTCATATATTAGGGGGCATCTGTTATATCATCATTTTTCACCCTCATGTGATTCGTGATTGTCTTTTTGGCCTTGGGCACCCATTCCCATAGACTTGGATAAAAATTCATAAAAAACAGTGTTTCAAATCCCATACGCGGGTATGCCCAGACTTTTCCGCGTGTATACGCGAGTCGAGAGATACTTTTCCGCGTATGAAATTAAAATCATTAAAAAATATATAAAATTCCCTATTTTTGAGGCTGTGTTGTGTTGGGTGTGGAGCCTGATTATCTTTTTTACTTTGTATCACAGCATTGGACCCCTGTACCTTAAAAGGGGCAGCAACGCCGCCCGAAATTTAATCGCTGCCGTGGGGGGTCCAGGGGGTGCGCTGCTTTTTGAGTCTCTCATGTGGGGCGTTCGGCGCGCCCCCCACAAAAGACAAAATTTTGTAAAAGTATATAATTTCTACTAACTGGGCCTGTTTATTAGGCAAATGGATATGACGGTGAGAAGTTATGTTTGCATTAGGGTTTTTTTCCCCAGAAGGCAACCCCTATATATGAGGGCATTGTATCACATTGCAGTATTATGAGTGTATTCTCGGAGCGAGAAACAGAGAGGGAGACTGAGAGAGAGAATAGAGGATATTACAGCGGATCTGCTGTAGGTTTTGTCTCTTCATTTTTGCTGGATAATAGAAAGGAAGGACTGGCTGTTCGGGGTGGACGTAGCCCAAACTGGGTGAACCACGTATATCTGTGTCTCTCTGGTTTTATGTGTTTTGTGTGCTTGTATTTTCCGCATATTTTATGTGTTTCATTGCTCTGTAATATTTAATTTTCTAACAACTGGTATCAGAGCCGAAGGTATATTTGGCTGATAAACTCGCAGGAAAAAAGGGTTCTTGGTTCGAGTGGGAGCAATGGCGGACGATGGTAAGTTTAGGGTCGAGAAATTTAACGGCCAAAACTTTGCGCTGTGGAAGATGCAGATGGAAGATTATCTGTATCAGAAAGATCTGTACCTACCATTGAGCGGAAAAACAAAGAAGCCGGTGACCATGACAGACGTGGAATGGAAAATTCTCGATAGAAAGGCACTCGGAACAGTATGGTTGTGTCTTGTGGCATCATTCGCCTTAAATATTTCGAAGGAAACAACAACAAAGGGTTTGATGCAGACGTTGGCGAAATTGTATGA